>JADBJO010010431.1:57500-72944 GCA_016801955.1 Conus betulinus | reverse complement strand
TAGACTTTGTTAAATTAAAATCATACGAGGGTGACATCCCTATCCTGTGGCGTCCACTATCGGACTGGAAAAGAGATCAACATTAAACGTTGTTTCTATCTCTTCTTCGTTCGCCAAATGAAAGGGACCTTGAACCACAGCCACCCTTCCCCAGTACAGATGTATCCACAGCCCTTTCATCATCTCGTTGTGGAACACTGGCCCCCAGCCATCACACAGGTGAACTCTGTGGAAGACAGGTTGTAGATGCTCGACACTTTGAACAATCCAGTGCATTGAAACTTTGTCACAGTCCTTTTTCGTCTTTCCTCCATGAACACAGTCAGAGAAATCCATTACATCGAGTGGTAGACAGGAGGCACAGTACAACCACGGTCTGATGTACATCGATACGTGAGTAATGTCCTTCAGACAAGGTGGCTTCAGTATCCGTCCCATCACCTGTTGTGTAAAGTACCAGTACCAATCCAAAGTCAATGTGAAATCGCTGCTTGTCATCTTTGCACCCTCTGAACTGAATGCAGTATGTTCAACACGGAGTCCCAAACCTTGCTGCTGGCAAGCCGATCTCATCAGAATCTCCACACAACAATCAGAGTGCTCATTACAACGCTGACTGTGTGAACACACACCTGACCACTAGAACAGCCCAAAGTCCTGACAACGAAGGGGAGATGAACAAAATGACTCATCACTATTGTCTGGACAGTCCTGTCTGACGTTCACACACTAAAGTGTAATGCAGTAACGTGACATCATCATTACAAGTGAACATGACATGTGCACATTTCACATTTCTCAAAGCAGGTGGGAACATTTCGTCCTGCTCAGCACTGGCATTCAGAACTGCCAGACTTTGAGTGTGATAGGAGTTCCCACAGTGACTGCCAGGGTCACAGTACATGAAAGTATGGATTATAGCACTGGCTGGACAAAGCAACAAACTCTGCCTTGTGTTGTGTGTGAAAGAGGACGGTGGTGGGCTGTGACTGGGTCCGTACAGCCAGCTTGGGGAGGAACCACACTGGAGGCTTGTAGTTTTGGTTTCACATAGCACTGCCCTTATAAACCGGCCCTCACGGAATGTCACATGGAGGCCAACTGAAGACCAGTGTCCTTTCATCATCTTTTTCCTTGAAACGAGAAAAATGTTGTACGTCCTTTTAAATCTGAAATGATTCATATTGTAGATCATAGTACTATCAGACCATTTACGGAACTGACTATACATAAAAGGTACAAAAGGACCAACCTGAAGTGAAATCCAAAGCTACTTGGAAAGAATAATAATTTCTGAAAAATCTTATGGAGTCTTCAAATTCTTCTCCGTCGTTTTTACAGACGCAATTTCCTGGCCAGATTTTCCTGCATTCATAGGATAGAAGTACATGATTTATATCTGTGTCTGCCACGACAAGTTTTGAAAACATTTGTTTGTTTGAAGCCACCCATCCCCTGACGCCAGGACTGCTGAAGAGAACAGTGTTCGGTTTCATCCCGTCCATCTTCCACACTCTGTCTTCAGATTACACTGCAGGAAGGGATGAAATGTGGAGTAATTAGTCACAGAGCAGTTGAGCAACCCACTGGGCAGAGTATAAGGATGGCCAAGAGACACAGAAACTGCAGAGAAGACCATTTTGAGACACATTGGGAGTTTTTACGGGAATGCATCCTGAAAAAGGAAGCAAGAAAAAAGGACGCTGGTGTGGAACGCTCAGTACAGAGATCAGCAGTGTGTTCTTGGGATGTTGTGTGTTTCCTGTATGTCACTCGTGTTCCATCAAATGTAGAACAAAATCCAAGTTCGTCGGTCATGCTGAACACTAACCATGATGACACACTGAGAATGTAGTATCAGTTCTTTGCTGAAGGACACTCCTATTCTAAATATAGGTACAACTACATATCCGGAATATTCATTTATATATTGTAAGAATGCATTGTTATGCTTCATCGCTTGAAAACTGATCGTTGCTATTGGTTTGTTCGTCATCGATATCCCTATTGAATTTTCCGTCTGACTGAAATAACAGATCTTGAAGACCCTGATACTCACATCCACCCTGGCCATTATAAGTATATGATAGCTGGAGCCTCATTTCAATTTTCCACACATTCCCGTCGCTACAGTTCCCGAAAGCCAGGTGTTGAAGGCGAGCACGCACATACATACCCTGTGTCACCCCTTATGTGCAGGTTACAGAAATGGCTGGATCCCCCACACAGCCCGTACACGACTCCCAGGTCTGCTGTAAACATTGTCAGCAACCTGTTGTCACAATTAGATACATTGCTGTTTAGAAATGTTATATTTGGGTTTGTTTTGTTTCATAAGATAATCTGCCCCTGGGCAAGAGTCACTGATATTCAGAGATTCAGTTTGTGTTCCCTTGCTGATGTTGCGACCTGTGGGCAATCACTGCACAGAAAACAAGCCTCGCGATGCAATAGACAGATCGGGTAAACCATCACCAACACTTTCTTCTTTGTGTATTCTACCTGAAGCAAAAGTGTCTGCAAATGCAGTTTTCTGAACGTCATTCCATGACAGACTGCGTCCTATTACATTACCGTACTATACACTGAGTCATATTGCGTATCATACAACAAACTGCGTCTGTTTACGTCATCTTACAACAGACTGCGTCCTATTACGTCATCATACAACAAACTGCGTCCTATTACATCGCCATACAACAAACTGCATCCTGATACGTCATCATACAACAGACTGCGTCCTTTTACGTTATCATACGACAGATTGCGTACTATTACGTCGACTTACAAAAAACTGTGTCCTATTACGACATCAGACAACAGACTTTGTCGTGTTACATAATCATACAACAGACTTCGTCCTATTACGTCGTCATACAATAGAGTGCGTCTTGTTATGGTCCTCATGCAACAGAGAGACTCGTATTACGTCATCATAAAATAGACGATACTACGTTATCATACAACACACTGCATCCTATTACATCACCATACAACACTTTTTGTTCTATTACGTCATCACACAACAGACTGCGTTCTGTCCTGCTCTCAGTGGCTCTGGTCCCTTGCCGTTCTCTGCTACTCTGGTCTGTCTCTGCTGAACTGACTGGCTCTGACCTCATCTGTTTTTCCTCCCCCCCCCCCCCCCCCCCCCCCCCATCTCCTCTGTCTCTCTCTCTCTCTCTCTCTCTCTCTCTCTCTCTCTCTCTCTGTCTCTCACACTCTCTCTCTCTCTCTCCACACACGTCACACACACTCTGTCACACCACACACGCATCGCACACACACACGCACAGAAACGCACACACGCACACACACACACACACACACACCACGCACGCACGCACGCACGCACGCACGCACGCACGCACCCAACGCACGACCGCACGCACGCACGCACGCACGCACGCACGCACGCACACAGGCAGGCACACACACACACACACACACACACACACACACACACACACACACACACCACACACACACACACACACACACACACACACACACATCACTTCCTATGATTGCTTCCGTACCCTTCTTTGAGAAGAAAGTATTACGTTATTTCTTCCTGTGAACAGGCTAAGAAGTTCAGCACAGAGTTTAAAAGGACAGCCAAGTTCGCATGCAATTGACAGCTCAGACATGTAGCTTTGAGATGAAGATAAATATTTCAATTAGACATTTTTTTTTTTTTTTGTTTTTTTTTTTTTTTTTTTTTTTTTTTAGTTTCATAATTATGATATAATGCATCTACGTTTAATGTCTTCGTCTATGTTTTCTGCTTTTGATTTTAGTGATCTGTGTTCTTCTTCCCTCATGTGTTTTGATGTCCTCTTCTTCCTGCATGCTCTCTTACTCTGTTTTTTTGTTTGTTTGTTTGTTTGTTTGTTTGTTTGTTTTTAATCTGTTCCTGTTTTACACAGACTGTTTCATTAAAATATAATCTGCTCTGCGTCTCTTTCTTCTGGCCTTTTCACTGTTTTTTCCTTCTGCTGCGCGCAAGGGTCCGGCCCTTACATCCATCTTCCTTCTGCTCTCCTCTCCCTTGTTTTCTCTTTCTTACTGTTCTCTGGTTCCATCCCATCACTTGTGTTCTCCCCCGCCACTGTGGGAATCTTTCTGCCATCGTATGTACAGCTGCACATGCGTAGAACGGATGCGATTAAATGTGCATTGATATGACTTTATGCACACCAGTGAAAAGACTAAGAGTTTGGGAAGGGACAGTAAATATCAGATGTTCTGATGATATCTCCAATGAACAAGGGCGTCAAACATCACACCAGAACACTTGATCAATGGAGCGGAAACGCAGGGTACCGATGTCAAAACAGAGACTTTAAAGAGCTCTACAGTTCATCCTTCACGATCCGTGCTCTTGAAGTTGATCCTGTGTTTCAATGCTGCGGTTGCTTCCGGTCAGGTCATCATCCCCCCCCATCTACTTTCTCCTCACGTGTTGAAAATGGATCATTGGGAACGTGATCAGAAATGGCGTCAGATACATTACGAAACTGGTATAGATCTTCATGATACCATCGTACCTTATTCAGCATGCTTTTTATGATGAGAGGGCGTCTTTTTTGTTGTCTTTCTTTCTTTATTTTTTTTCGACATGGTACAGCTTTGTCCAAGTAGTCTCTGGTTTTCAACATTGCAAGATAGATTTGTTTACCTTTTCTCCATAATTTATCCAGCGTACCTTTGAGCGCATAGCTATGGCTGGCTTCTGGATTCTGGATTTTCTGATTCTTCTCGCATTGGACCCTTGTATCTTCTAAATAGGAACTGTCATCTTCCTGTTCGTTCTGTTTAAGGCTTTTATCTTTTTTTTTTTTCAATTGCAATTTGATGCTGAGATAATTGTTCTTTTCCATGTGACAAATTCAAAGTTTTCACTTTAATTACAAAATGTACAAGCCAATCTGCACACGACAGTGACAAGCATCCCATTAAAATAGTCTGTCGATGACTGCTTTCAATCTCATCCTTTTCTCTTTTGAAATCGTATTGACATCACCTCCTAACCCCCAAAGGCCCTGGCTATTTATGGATCATGACACTGAGGGTTCAACACGCATGGCGCAGCACAGCCAATCAACACTCATTGAGTGTCATCGATCGTTCCGAATCCTGAGTGTGCCACAGCCAATCAACACTCACTGAGTGTCATCGATCGTTCCGAATCCTGAGGTGCCACAGCCAATCAACACTCACTGAGTGTCATCGATCGTTCCGAATCCTGAGGTGCCACAGCCAATCAATACTCAGTGAGTGTCATCGATCGTTCCGAATCCTGAGGTGCCACAGCCAGTCAACACTCATTGAGTGTCATCGATCGTTCCGAATCTTGAGGTGCCACACAACTAATCAAAAAGCATGGAACTGGGGAAACATTGGGCACCACAACGTATCAGAACCAATCAAAATGCTCCAAGCATTCACGAAACCACTTCTGAGAGCCTTTTGCACTTATGACTTTATTCTGGGGCTCAGAAGTCAGTATGCAGTTTCTGTATACGATGAGCAGACCCGTAATAAGTATAACTGATGTCCCGTGAAGTTTTCTCTCCTATGCAGTTGGTGGTCCTAATTGTGGTCCTAATTGTGGTCCTGATTGGTGGTTTACAGAAGTCTTGTCTCCCCTCAAAATCGTGTGTCCTAAGTGTCAGCTGTCCAGTGGAGTCTCATCTCCTTTCAAATTGAAAGTCCTATGAAACAGATGTTTAGAACAGTCTTATCCCCTTTCAGCCTGGTAGTCCTAGGAGTCAGATGTCCAGCGGAGTCTGTGCTATTGACCATTCCCTCCTGTAGTTTCAGTTCCAGCAGTGTTTGAATGGTCGTCCTCTGAAGGTGGAGGTCAGAGAGGTGCTGTGGGCTGTCCTCACTGGCCCCTTGTCTGGGTGGGGTTCCTTTCTCAGGGGCAGGGTGTCTGAAGCTGAGAGAATAAACAAACAAGTCTGTGAGAGTGAACGCCATCAAGGAGATATCTTTTTACCCTTTCGTTTGAAGCAGTTCTGGTCGTCAGTAGGGGCTTGACAGAGGATCTCCTTTGAAGGTCTAGGCAGGGGAAATGTCACTGACACACAAGATGAGACAAAAAAAAAAACACAGTGTGTAAACTTCCACTGTAAGCAAAACATCGTAACAAAGGATACTAGCACAGTAATCATAAAAAAGTGTGTCAGCTTCAACTGTGAAGAAACATCGTAACAAAGCATATTCGCACCATAAACAGAGACAGAGAAAAAAAACAGTGTGTAAGCTTCAACTGTGGAGATAACATTGCTAAAAGCCCAGTCTGCCCCTGTAAGGTGAAGAAGACTTCTAAGGAACAAGGTGAAGGCTTTAGGCTGGTTCATGCTTACGCACTTAACAGGATGCAAGTTATGTTGTTAAGATGTATTTCTTTAACCGTCATTACTATTCAACCAGAAACGTCAATCCAATTAATTATGAGCTCTCTGCTTACTTGAAAGCTTAAACAGCATCCGATTTTGTGTAATGCTATTAGCAAATCAATTCGGCAACACAAACGCCTTTCAATCCACATTCAGGTGCAAAAATAACATTGTAACCAAAGAACACTCACAAAGTTACCATGATTGCAATATTTGCCAGTGGATCGCATCAAGCTGCTCACCTGCTGCCTACTTAACCCAAACCAAGACTACTTAGAAACAAACAAACAGACTAGAGACAGTTCAGTTCTCCAAACCCATATCTGGAGATTGTCTGATCCTGACTGCAAATGAACCCATTAAACTAAACACTGTCTATAAACTGTTCTTCCGAGACTCACCTAATCAGTGTGAAGTTGGAGAGAGTGTGTCAGGTACCTGCACCTCTGGACAGTTCTACGAACGACTGTACCGATGACCGACACCAACAGTTCCTCTGCAGACAAACTGGAAGTGTTCAGCCTGCAGCAAGCAGACGTCAATAACTGTGTTGCCATCCTACAGGTAATGAGCCCGATCTCCAAATCAGATTCCGCAACTTCTTCCTCAGGAATCCAAAGTCCTAACATCAGTATTTTAGACCTTTGCTCACACAATGTCCACAACCTGTCAGTCAGACAACACAAAAGAGTTCCCCCCCCTTTTAATTAACAACTAAACTTTTTAGAAATTATTTCCATGCAGATTCTCTCTGCTTTTCACCCCCCCCCCCCCCCCCCCCAAAAAAAAAAATAAGAACCCACCAGAAAAAAAACTTTTAGATACTTCAACACATCCTCACGGACAAAAAACACGTTTTCCTTTCACGTTCGCACACTCAGTGCCACACACAAAATAATCATTTTCATAGAGTTTCCCAATCATCATGCACTTATATCTATTCTTGCCCATCGTTCAGTCTCTCAACCCCTTCCCCACCCTTTATACCCACTATTCCTTTGTGCTTGACACTATGCCAGAGTTAACTGAGGATACTGGAACACAGATGACCTCTAATATGTTAGAATCCGATGCCTAAATATGTACATGTTAACATATGTGATCTATCATATTGTATGAAATAGAAAACATCTTTTTCATCACTGTGATTCTCTTCTTATATCTGCATTAAACGACAGTGAGTATTACACAACAGCTTGCTGGGGCAGAGGTATGTCAGAGTGAGATTCCAGCCACTGTTGAAGTTTGGCTTCATTGGATTTCCTCCGTTTTTTCTGCCAGTGTGTGTTGAAGGTATACATGAAGGGATTGATAGCAGAATTCAAGGGCAGTATAAATACAGCCAGTGCCACGTTCACCTCAACAGGGATGGGAATACCAGCCGATGACAACACCCCACACAGTGCAATGGGAAACCAACACAGGAAATCCGTCACTGCAACAGTGATCAGTCGTCGGGCTATGTTCATGTCCTGTGATACTTTGGTCGTATTTATCTTGAAAACATTCTCCTGTATTGTCCAGTATATAAGTGCTTGACCGGCAGAGATAAATAAGAACACAATGAAGTTAAGAACAATGAGTAGACTGAACGAGTATTCTTTCCCTTCAAAATCTTGCTTCGTGACTGGCAGCGGAATACAGATGCCTGTTTGACTGTAAAACTCCCAGTGTGACAGCATGGGGAGTGAAGGCAGCAAGGCCAGAATCCAACCAACAGACCAAGTCAACACACAGGCCACAGCTGCTGACATTCTCCCAAATCGCAAGGTGCTGAACGGAAAATGAAGGACCAGAAAACGATCCAGTGTGATCAGCCAGATAATCAGAGCTGACACTTCACTGGACAACAGACACAGAGAACCGGCCACTTTGCAGGCTATACTGTCTTTCCATGTATCATCAGCAAGGAGATATTGGCCACGGAACTGTTCATCAGCTACTCCGATGATTGCAATGTAGACACCCATAAGAAAGTCAGCCAGCGTAAGGTTGAGGACAAACACACTGTATCCAGTCGACAAAGTCATGCTCCTCGACATTAATCGTGTAGAGAAACAAACGACATTGCCGCTGATCGACAGACAAGCAGTCAGCCAAAGAATACTCCGATAGACCCATGATTGTACTAAGTCTTCACATGAAGAAATCTCGTCTTTGGGGGCACTACAAGAGACGTCATCAAAATTAGGTGGGAGAATTTTCGGACAACATATTTTATAGTTGTCTGTGGAAACAACATGCAGATGGTACAGCCCTGTGAACATGTTCAATGGGAAAAACGACCACCACTGGGCTGCCTTCCATCAACAGTTCCTTTAGATGGGGTGTAAACCGAAATCCACTGGAACTGATGGTATGAAGAGTGGTAAACGTCATGATGAGCTTCTGCGTGTGAACGAATGGCGAAAAGACTCGGGAATCAAACACTGTCAGTGCAGTGAATGACAGATCTACTGACAGCAGGTTACTGTGCTGAACAACAAATGATGAATCAGTATAGAGGGATGTGATGGATTATGGGAAAGTGACAATGTTCGTAAATTGTACAGCACAAGAACAGCAGTCATATTCACGTGGTTCAACTTGTTCTCACTCAGATCTAGATGCCTGAGATTTGATAATTTTATGGAAGGGAAGACAGTCAAGGAACACTGAGCAAGAACAAGATGAACAAGATAGCAAAGCTGGCTGACATCAGACAGTGTTATTCCAGAACTGGTGCCATCCAAATAGCGGATGTATGGGAACTGTGTCATAGAGAAAGGCTGGTGACAAAGGAACGTGTGGCCTTGACACAGACAGCCCACAGGACAACTTGTGTCACACACTACTTCTCATCATGCATTGGGACAGTGAGGCCAGCCATCACACAGGTGGTCAGTGTGTAGACAGGTTGTGGATGCTCTGCACCTGAAGAATCCTGAACACATCATGTGCTCACAGCCATCTTCGTCCGTCCGGTCTATACAGTCGTACATTCCATTGCATCGTGTGTAGACAGGCAGGCAGTCATTGAAGTCACCAGGACAACGGTAATGATGATCAGGACAGGAGTCGTTGGAATACATTTGGGTTGAGTCAAACTGCCCTTGGCCATCAAAATTGATCAGAGCAGGGGAGGGGTAAAATGGATGTGTTGCATATACAGTCTGATATAAGGTAGAGCTGTGTTCTTCCGAATGATCCTGGCAATGGGGAGTCTGATCACACACCTTACTGTAAGGAAGACACTGACCATTAGTGCATGAGAACGTGTTGATACAAACAGGATGTTTACAAAATAATTCATCACTGTTGTCTTGACAATCGTCTATGAAATTGCACACCAGGGAGTATGAAAGTGTGGTGATGTCACTACTGCAGATAAATGTGGGTATCAATGTGGTGTGATTATCGGGTAAATCTAACTGGTTGTTGTGGGACAAATGATGAAGAAAATGACAAGTGGTATGTTCTTGTCCACACACTTTTTGAACTGATGAACACCACACAGCAGAAATGTGTAGGTCATGTGACCATCATGGCACAAAGCCATATGTTCCTTTTGCCGTGGCAACATGGACCGAGTGTTGTTAAGTGAAACTGGTTTCATATGAAGTGAGTGTGCACGAGTCTTATTTGTCTGGAATGCACAAACTGTACGGGCGTAAGCTTTTCGCATGATATAACTGTATACACAATTTTGCTCCTGATATTCTATCAGGCACCAAAACAAAGATTGAAAGCATATTTTATGACCATGGTGTCGTCCCGATGAAGCGTCAGCGCGAAAAGTATGATAAAGCGCTGTTCTCCCTGAAGTATTTCATGCCGGTACATAGAAGGCATTGACAGATCATTGGAAGTGACACCAACCCAAAAACCAGCCAACTTCTCCCCAGTAATCCCCACTGTGTTTAAAACAATGTTAAACCAATCCAACACACACAGAGGCGTAGTTGCAGACCCTCCCAAAGAACGACAGTGCTCATCAATTGTATTGCCAATGTTTCCTCCACCTCTGTGGAATCCAGACACATCGCGTTCTAGCGAATAGCACTGTCCACACATGGCTACCATGCCCTGACAGTCAGCACTGCTGAAGGGACAGTGTCCTGCTTCATCCCGTCCATCCTCACACTCTGTCTCCAAGTTGCATTCCACGTGGTGACGGAAACTGGAATAACTATCCACGGAACAGTTCCAGAAACCACTGGGCAATATTTGAGGGGCTCTACTTTCTGGAAGAAAGGTAAAGAAAAGTCGAAAGCATTGTGTCATAATACAGCTGATTCTCCTGATTCTAAGACTCAGTTTGGTTGCGTTGTGTGCGCACGGGCAATTAAGTCCAGCGGAATATCCATCCCATATCTCAGTTTGCGTTTCTCTTGAAATGTTCATTGCCTGATCAAACTGCTGGAAATGACGATAAAGGGAAACATCAATCCCATCTGTCATGGGTTTGAAGCTAAGAATGACTGTATGTCTGTGTGGAACAGTTACATTTCCCCACATGAAGTCAGGGCCGTCACCACTCACATTCCCTCTCACTGTCATGTAGCCAGACGACGACGATGTCATTACAACAAGCACGGGTCCGGATCTTCTTGGATGTTGTCATCTGCTGCCAGTCACAGAGCATTGACCAGGTGTTTATGAACTGACATCAACATCACACACAGGAAACCAAAAAGGGCACTGGCCAAGTGTAATGAACTGACAACAGCAGCACACACAGGAAACCAAAAGGGCACTGGGGAAATGTTATAAAGAGACAACAACATCACACATGAGAAACCAAAAGCACTGGGAAAATGTTATAAGGAGACAACAACATCACACATGAGAAACCAAAAGGCATAAAGTTACAACAGACAACATCACACATGAGAAACCAAAAGGGCACTGGGGAAATGTATAAAGACAACAACATCACACATGAGAAACCAAAGGCACTGGGGAAAAGGAGACATAACACAGAGAAACCAACAGGCACTGGGGAAATGTTATAAAGAGACAACAACATCACACATGAGAAACCAAAAGGCACTGGGGGTTATAAATGTTATAAAGAGACAATGTTACATCACACATGACACATGAAAACCAAAAGGCACTGGGGAAATGTTATAACAGAGACAACAACATCACACATGATAAACCAAAAGGCACTGGGGAAATGTTAAACCAAAAAAAGGCACTGGGAAATGTTATAAAGAGACAACATCACACATGAGAAACCAAAAGGCACTGGGGAAATGTTATAAAGAGACAACAACATCACACATGAGAAACAAAAAGGCACTGGGGAAATGTTATAAAGACACAACACATGATAGGCAAAGACACATCACACATGAAAACCAAAAGGCACTGGGGAAATGTTATAAAGAGACAACATCACACATGACAAAAAGGCACTGGGGAAATGTTGTAGAAAACAACAATCACACTGAGGGGAAAGGCACTAATGATAAAGAGACAACAACATCAAACACAGAAACCAATCAGCACTGGGGAAATGTTATAAAGAGACAACAACATCACACATCAAAACCAAAAGGCACTGGCCACGTAATGAACTGACAACACTATAAAACACATGAAACAATTGGGAAAAGTTTAAGGTAACTACATTACAATCAAGTGTAGAAAACAATGAGCACTAGGGGACTCTATGACTTCCAACACATCAAACACAGGACACTAGATCAGCACTGAGAGTGAACTGACAACATCAAACACAGGACACTAGATCAGCACTGGGTAAGTGGGATGAACTGCCAACAGCATAAAGACCTAGGAACCGGGAAGGACATTTGGAAAGTGTAATGGACTGACATGCATCAGAAACGGGAAACTAGAAAGACTCTGAAGACGTGGTGGTGTGACAGATCATATTTCGTCCGGTCCCAAATCTTAGGGACACGTTGGACCGGAACAGGTGAACCTGAAAAAAACTGGTTGATCTGTTTACCTGACAGTACTTACCTGCGTTTTGTGTTTGTTGGGTGAGTGAGGATCTCCCTTCAGTCTCTGAAAAGGTACCGGCCGAGCAACACTTCCAAAGAGCCGAAGGGAGACTGAAGGTGTGTCATCGCTGGCAGTCAGGTATGTTCCTATAGTTAAATGAAGTTAAGGATTGTGCTAATGAAGCTGGTGTTTTTTTCCTACAGGTGACTGTGATTTTTTTCAGCTCTTAGTAAAGGCCAAAAATATTTGATTGTGCCCTTAATATATCTTGTGATTTGATGAGACACAGGGTGACAGTAGGAAGTTGTAGTTAGTGAATGTGTAAGTCGAGAGGTGGATGAAAAGAAGAATGGAGTGAGTAGACAGAAAAAGAATGTGTATACTTGCATGTGTTTGAGGAAAGCTAATCTAGCTAAATCAATGTACTATCTTTTCCCTAAAGTACTTTAATGATGTGACTGTTTGTGAGCTCTGGGAGTGAGCAATGACAATAACTGTGCATTAATTTATTGGAAAATGTATTCTGGTTCCTGTTGTGGAAGGATAAAAAGCCCCGTTCTTTTCTTGATGAAATGGGACGAATGGAAACTGTTCCTTCATGTGCAATTGGACACGTCTAGTGATGATGATGAACACTCTTCTCTCGATAGAAAGGGACGAACGGAAATCATTCGTCGATACGTAATTGGTCACGTCTTGTGATGAGGATGTGGAGAAGGAAAAAAAACACTCTTTTCAGAATCAGATTCAGAAAACTGTATTATCTCTCGTTAAAAGAGAAATTACATTCGTGACCGCTGCTGCCCTAAAAGTTAAGACATACATATTTATAGTTACAAATGTGACACTGAAAATTGAAATTACTTTCAAACAATAAAAACATGCGTGTATCACCAAAATGGGAATTTCAGTCTTTCACCTTTTTGGTAGTGCAAATAAAGCATGCACTCAACCACTCATAATTATATAAACATACATGTGTGCATGTATGAGAGAGAGAGAGAGAGAGAGAGAGAGAGAGAGAGAGAGAGAGAGAGAGAGAGAGAGAGAGAGAGAGAGAGAGAGAGAGATTTTTATCATTAAAAATCATTAAGTTTGTGAGCTCTGGAAGTGAGCAATGACAATTATTGTTGTGCATAGATTATTGGAAAATGTATTCTGATTCCTGTTGTGGAGGGATAAAAAGCCCCGTTCTTTTCTTGATGAAATGGGACGAATGGAAACCGTTCTTTCATGTGCAGTTGGACACGTCTAGTGGTGATGAGGAACATTCTTCTCTTGATAGAAAGGGACGAACGGAAATCATTCGTTGATATGTAATTGGACACGTCTTGTGATGAAGATGTGGAGAAGGAAAACATATTCTTTTCTTGATACTTTGTACTTTGAAAGGGGTTTTTATGTGGAAATCCTGTCCCTCAATATATTTTATATGATATTTATCGAGGAAGTTTATTTTTTCTGCTGTGGTGCATCCACTGTGTTGGAACTTAGTAGGTTTTGTTATGGGGATTTCCCCCCTGATTCCAGTGAAATATATATCCAAAGCCCCAGTAAGTGCTATTCCTAGCTGAGTGACCTGTTTAAATCTGGTAGTCGTTATAAATATATGAAGTGAAGAGTGACTGCTAGAGACAAAGAAGAACTATAAATATGTAGGAAGTAGGCGGGATAATCAAGGTAGTTATCACTTCCTCAGGTGTCGGTGAAGCCCTGTGTCCGACCTGGAACTGACTGCCATCCGGGTGCAGGGTGCAGCCTGTGCCCAGCCGCTATGTCCATCCACAGGGATGTGGAGAGACTGACCGAGTGGTCAGTAGACATCGTGCGTGCACTGCCAACCGGGTGTGGGTGCAGCCTGGGCCCAGCTGTTATGTCCATCCACAGGGATGTGTGGAGAGACTGACCGAGTGGTCAGTAGACATCGTGCGTGCACTGCCAACCGGGTGTGGGTGCAGCCTGGGCCCAGCTGTTATGTCCATCCACAGGGATGTGGAGAGACTGACCGAGTGGTCAGTAGACATCGTGCGTGCACTGCCAACCGGGTGTGGGTGCAGCCTGGGCCCAGCCACCGTCTCTGCCCCATGGGGGTGCGGAGAGGCTGACCGAGTGGTCACTAGACGACATGCGTTTCTTCTGTCGCATGTGAGTCCCTGGAAGGACTCCACGAACTGCTTCCGTGAGTGGTTTTTGAACTGTGTGAAGATTGTGGGAGTCGGACAGGATGCGGCCAAGTGCATAGACCGTCTGTGATGACACTGCTGTGAGTACCACCTTGGCCTGCGCAAGAAACAAAAAATGTTTGAAAGATCATAGTAGTACTACTTAGTGTTGTTGTGCGCCCTTAATGGTGGTGGCATGAACTGATTGGTGATTTCTGCTTGTTCTTGTTATGTGATATGTATTTGTGATATGATTTGATGGTTCAGGCAGCAAAGGAAAAAAAAAAAAAAAAAAAAAGAGACTTAACTTGTTACCTGGCTGTCTGTGTTATTGTGGTGTGGGTATGTGTAGGGAAAAAGACGAACACTCATCCAAACCTCTTCAGATGAGAGTCAGGCAGCAAACCACGCACTGCACACAACCCTAACACGTGGAATGGATTAACAAGAACATAACGAGGGTTGACTGCCAGAACCAAATATCTAACTCTGATAGTTTACAGGAGACGAATTTTAAACTTTCAGCCACTGTAGCATGAATGCAAATTAAGTAAGCGCGTCAAAACCTTTTTTACAAAAATAAATCAATATCATGCTGCTGACAGCATTTATTGAACTTGCATTTATCTTTTGTGCTAAGTGTAAACAATGCCATTCAAAACATACATAAGATGCTTGATTTTCGACAGCTGAAAGTGCCAGGATCCAGGACAACAAGGAGCCAGTATTTCAAAGACATGAGGTTTTGCCAAAACCGTACTGAAAGCGTTTCCACAAGTTAAGACAGAAAGAACAAAGTAACTGATGATGCTTGGTTTTTACAAGTTGAAAGCGCCATGAGCTAGGACAACCAAAAAACCAGTATCTCAAAGTACCAGAATTTGGGAAAAGTTTGTACAGAAAGCATTTCGTCAAAATGT
>JADBJO010010431.1:40000-55000 GCA_016801955.1 Conus betulinus | reverse complement strand
CAGGTGGTAACCTAATGCCATGTTTACCCTTTGAAATTATTTCATTTGTCAGTTCATTAATAAATAAGAAAAATAAAACTGGGCTGCATACATCTCCTTGTTTTAAGCCTTGTGGACAGAAAAAAGGTATCAGTAAGGTCATTTTTACAGCGTACTCTTGCTTTAACAATGGAATACATACTTTTTAATGCCTTAAACATTTTCCCCCATAACTCCGTTTTTTTTTCTTAGTATCTCCCAAAGTAAATTTCTGTCAACAAGATCAAATGCCTTTTTAAAATCAATGAATGCAATATACAATTTCTGGCTATTACATAATTGTTTTTTAACTAAAACAAAGAGAGTATAGATATGGTCTACTGTACTGTATTTCTTCCTAAAACCAGCCTGCATTTCACCAATTATATTATTATTTTCTACCCATATAGTTAAAACGTTTATTTAAGACGTAACTATATAACTTACCACTAATATTTAAAAGTGAAATGCCCCGATAGTTATCTGGAAGGTTAATATCACCTTTTTTATGTATTGGTTGTATCAGAGTTTTCTGACCAATCGCTAGGGAACAGTCCTAAGTCAAACAGTTTGTTAAAAAATACAGTAAGGAAAGGAATAATTTTAGTATCAGCATATTTAAGAATTCACTACATAGCCCATCTGGTCCAGCAGCTTTATTATTCTTTAATGCCCTCAATGCATCCCTAACTTCACTTTCGGAAATTTCTGTTTCGAGAATAGAGATATCATAATCTTGGCCCCCTATATCTGAATATTCAGTGCTTTCATCAAAGTTGTCTAAATCTTGCACGGCAGAGTCAAAGTTAAATACTTTACTAAAATGTTGGAACCACTGTTCATTTGTTATATCATTGATAACTGAGTAGCCTTAGATACTCTTTTTATAGTTTGCCAAAATATTTTTTGGGGTCTCTGTTACTATCCTCTAATGTTTTTATTAAACACTTTCTATGAACTTGTTGTTGTTTCTCCTTTAATAGATGTTTATAATCTCTAAGAAGATTACAATATATCACTCTGAGATCCTCTTTTATCCCTGCTTTGTTACACTGTTTAAATTGTCGTAATGCAAATCTGGCTTCCTGTCTTTTTTTTTTTTCCAGCAATCTGAATCGAACCAAGGTTTCTTACTATCATTGCCACTAGTAATTGTTTTTAGCATACATTGGCCTGCTTTGTATAAGGCTGCATTGAATTTACCCCAACGCCAGATTGATATCTATATCAATTTGATTTAAAGCATCCATAAAAAGTAGCTGTACATCCTGAGAACATAATTGTGCAATATATTCTGGTTCTTTATCTTTAGTCCATACAAATTTATTTACTTTGTATGTTTTCTTTAAATTCTTTTCATTAGGGCAATGTTTAGCAAGCTGTAGCTCAAAATGAACAGCATATGTTTAGAGACTCGATTCTGGACAATACTTTAAGCTTTACACCCAGATGAACAATGGAACTTGACATTAAGAAATAATCGATCACACTAGACCCGTTGGGTGCTATATATGTGTAACTGCCATTTTCGTCGCCCGCAAGAAAGCCGTTAACAATTACGATGTTAAATTGTTCACACACTTCAAGAAGGTATTTTCCAAAATCATTAACAGTTTTGTCTTCGGATATACGTGTAAACAGAGATGTAACATCAGAATCATCTTTCAAATCCTCAAGTATTCCACCGTTAGGTAAACAAAGTTCTTTAACATTCCTACTGCCAGTTCTTGCATTGAAGTCTCCAAATATTAACAAGGAATGTCTCCATAGTCTTGTGTGAGGTCAAGTATGCACTGTTCTAAAAGATATACACCATTTTCTATTTCTGTTTCACAATAATACTGACTGTGAAGTGGGGGTAAGTACATTCCTAACAGAAAACAATCCATTGAATACCCAATTAAATCTTTAGACATTTTGAGAATTAAACAATTGTCCAACTCTGTAGGGATATACTTTATGAAATGTACAAATTGTTTCCTAACTAACATTACAATCCCTCCAGACAGACGAGCTGTAACTATGTTCGATAATTTTACACCCGGGGATACAAAAACCTTGTAATTTGGAAAAAGACTGTCTGGAAAATCAACTGAAAATGTTTCTGTCAATAAAATAAAATCATATGACTGGAGAAATGATCTAATCTCTGGGTCGTAGATTTTTGACAGTCCTTCTATATTATAATTCAAGAAAGAGAGAGTACTATTTAAATCTTTGGAATTATTTACAGGACAATGAACATGGGCAAGGCCTAACCCCTAGGTATTTGTATCTGAGGTGTGAGTTGTGTGCGTTTAGTTTTAGTTGTGCTTCTTCCACCTGTGATTGTGAAAGCTTCTGTGAGGTGAGTCTGTCTACCTTTAGTCCTGCTTCGTGTATGGGGGCCATATCGAGGGGTGTGGTCCTCCTCATCCTCCAAAAATATGGAGGTGTTTTGAGGGACTGGACTAGATTGTGTAGGGCTTATTGACAGGTGATTGGCTTTCAATGTCATCATGAAATACGGCATTAGTTTCTTGTGAATGGTTCCTTGTTGCAGTTTCTATTTCAGGTTGCAATTTATCTATAAATGGCGATGTTCTGCTCTTGTCTTTGGTCTCAGTGTTTGATAGTCCTGAGTGTTGTCCATGGTAAGGGGAGTTGTTACATTGATCATGCTCTGATTTTGGGAATGATCAGGCTGGAGATTTTAGTCTACGTGTTCTGTGTTTTAGACACAGAGGCGTTCCCCGATTCATCAATACACGACTGCCTCCCCGCCTCATCAACAGCAGACCATGGATCCGCCAGCTGCTTGACACGTGTTTGGCTTAAGTCCAGTTCTTTTTCTGCTGTGGGTGGAGTGGCTAGAGATTTACTGACTGGTGTTCTGAAGGCAGAGGGGGGTGCAGATGATTGAGTCACTTCAGGAGGAACTGTTCTTGCAGATGTACTATGGGACAGGCTGCGTTGAAGATAGGGGTCCATCATCAAGACATAAAGTGTTGTGTATGGCATACGATGATGCAGGCAGTGTAATTGATATATCATCACTAGGGGACTGACACACTCCACTAGTGTCAATCCCTGTGGCATGTTGTCTGAGCATCTTTCTCGGACTCTCCCCTGTTGAAAGTGGGAGAATCGGGTGTCCTAGCCTGGAAATCAGCATCCTGGTGAGAGCTGAGGCTTGGAGGAGACACTCTACCATCCTGCGCTGAGGAGGACACCAGTCTGGCTCCCCACCTGTCAACAACTGTCCCCCTCCCAAGATGGAGGGTGCGTTGGGGCATGAGAGGATTCACTGGCTGTCCATTCATCTTTTTTACAGGAGTGTGGTAGGACCGTGTCTTCCTTTTTTGAGTTTTCCTTTTAATTTTAATTTCTGTACCTGGCTGGTCCCCAAGATTTCCGGTGTACTCATATTTTTTGAGTTGAGGAAAGGTATCCAAGCTTGCGAACCCGGATAATTTGCTGGCATCCTGAAGGTTTGATATCTTTTTAGCTGCGGTATCTTTGGGACTCGGGTGGATGCCTTTATCATCATTTACATTCTCTGTTAGGTGCATCCTTGGAATATTCAGCATGTTGATCAGGGTATCCTCTTGAAGAAGCATTTGTTTGTCTGTTTCTGTAGGAAAGACGACCATTCCAGAAGTATGCAGACCTCCCAGCATTCCTTTCCTCCCTGAGGATCTGGTTTTGACGGGTAGTCAGATCTGAGGCAACACGGATATGGAGTTCGGAGGACAAGTGTCGCCTACAGTCTTGTGATTTCAAGATTTGTACTTTATCTCTCCAGTGGCTGAAAGTAACGATTATTGGGCGGATGAAATGCGAATTTTTACTCTTTTGTCCCACACACGATGTGCCCGTTATATCTTGGGGGAAGTCCACTGCTTAGCAGGAAAGAATCTGATCAGCAGCTGGACAATCTTACGGGTGCAGTCAGTATCACTCTCTTGTAGACCTTCATAGACATTGAAAAATCTCAAGTTGTTCCTACGTGAAAAGGACTCTAGCCTATCTAAATGATCCTCCATTTCATGGCAGACTTTGACAAAGAGATCCTTCCACTGAAACACATTTTTACACTGTTCTTCCAGAATGTAACACTTGGTAGCGAAGACACCAACGTCATGTCTGAGTCGCTCATTGTCTTTCACCAGGTTTTTCAAAGCTTTGCTTTAATGTACTTTCATGGTCAATGTATTGGGGATAACCCGCCATGCTAAACATTCTCTGCTGCAAAGACTCATACGTTGTATTGTTGTCGAATCTACGAATATCACTTGGGTCTCTGGGAGATGAATGTTCCTGATAATATGGTCCTGGTTCAGAGTAATGACTTTGATCGTAATATTTTCTTGTAAAGTTGGGATTACCATAATTAGTATGTTGGGTATGTTGCGTCGGACCAGGGTTCGCCTCTATATCCCCACAAGACAGAAGGAACCAGCTTAGTAAAATAAAGGATGTTTTGAGAAAAAAGAGGTATACGGCGAGCCAAGAGCAATGGAACATGATAATAATTATGTTCTTTCTTTTCTTCCACCTCGTCATAAATTCGAAGCGCACTGCTACTGCCCACATGAGAAACAGTCTGTTCAGATGTGTAGTTATTGAATTTTCTGAAGGGCACAACGATGAGCATGAATCCATTCTAGACCGTTGTGTGTTTATCACATTTGAGAAGTGGTAAGAATTGAGGCGTGTTATCACAATATATGGGGAGAAGTACAACATAGTTGGCAAGGAAGGATCTATAGTCTTTGGGGGCCGTCACATACGTGGGGGTATACGTCATCGTAGATGGAGAGAGATGAAGGGACGCCATCGTAGATGGAAGGAATGCACCATCATTGATGGAGAGGGGCACACCATCACAGATGGAGAGAGGTACGCCGTCACTGATGCGGAAAGGCACTCCGCCACGGGCGAACCGGGAAAGGTCATCGCAGATGAAGGGTGGCAAACCGTTGCAGAAGAAGGGGGGTGTACCATCACTGATGTATAATGACATGCCATTGTGGATAAGGAGATGCGTGCCATCATAGATGAAGAAGAACACGCCATAGTAGATGAAGAGGGGCATGTCATCATTAATCTGGAGGAGCACGTCATCAGAGATGAAGAGGGGCATATCATCACATATGAAGAAGGGCACGCCATTGCAAATGAAGAGGGGTATGCCAACATTGATGCAGAATGGCAAGTCATCAGAAGTGAAGAGGGGCACACCATCGCAGGTGAAGTAGAGCACGTCATCCGAGCCGAAGAGATGCATGCCATCGTAGTCGTAGCGGGGCACGCCACCTTTGATGAAGAAGGACATACCGTCATGAAGGGGCACGCCATTATTATAGACAGGGGACACACCATCGTAGACGATGGGCACATCATCGTAGACAAGGGGTCCATCGTCGTAGACAAGGGGCAAATCTTCGTAGAGAAGAAGCACATCATCGTAGACAAGGGGTACATAGTCATAGACAAAGGGTACATCGTCGTAGACAAGGGGGAGATCATCGTAGACGAGGGGCACATCCCTGTAGACAAGAGGCACGTCATCGTAGACAAGGGGGACATAGTTGTAGACAAGGAGGAGATCGTCGAAGACAAGGGGTATGCCATCGTAGACAAGGGGTACGTCATCATAGTCAAGGAACATACCATCGCAGAGAAGGGGCTCAGCACCATAAGTGAGGGGCATGCCGCCATATGCAAGGGGCACATGACCAATGTAAACAAAGGACACAACACTGTAGGTGGGGGGCATGCCATCATAGACAGGAGGCACACCTTCAGTGCAGACGAAGGACACGCCATCGTGGATGAGGGACACACCTTCGCAAATAACGGAGAATATGCATTAAAGAGTGTGACCATCTCGCACAATCACTGTCTTTCTGTGACTACATTCAGTATGACCAATTTAAAGACCATTCCTTGCAGCTATAGTGAATTATGCTCTATCCAGTATACATGTATTTAGACTCAGCAGCAACAAACTACTACTTCAACAACATCAACAACAACAACAACAAACAACAATAACAACAACAATAACACAACAATAACAACAACGATAGCAGCAATAACAACTGAAACCTGTCACATACACACGTGTTGAGAGTAGAGTGGTATGTTTGTTTCAGGGATTGACAACCATCGCAAGTTACAATGGTATGGGGGTAGGCTTAAACTAAATGCATTCTGGAGACTTTGATGAATTGCCTGGCAATTTCTTGAAAGTTGTCTAGAACTGTTGTGTAAACTTATCAGTCATGTATGCTATGAGATGTGATCAATAATCTCTACCAAGTACATGTTGCTGCACTCAGTTCAGTGTTAGAGCTTCCTCGTTATCAACACCCTGTGACAAATATTGCCATGCTATTTGGCGTAACAGCTTCCTCTTTATCAACAATCTGTGACAAAGATTGCTACGTGCTGTTCGGTGTTACAGCTTCCTCTTTATCAACAATCTGTGACAAAGATATGCTACGTGCTGTTCGGTGTTACAGCTTCCTCTTTATCAACAATCTGTGACAAATATTGCTACGTGCTGTTCGGTGTTACAGCTTCCTCTTTACCAACAATCTCAAGCAAACGGATAGTGCTACGCGCTGCTAGGTGTCTAAGCCTCCTCTCTATTGATAATCTGTAACACACAGATATTGTTACATTCTGTCAGGTATCAAAACTTCCTCTTTATCAACGATCTCTAACAGATCTTGTTATATGCTGATAAGTATCAAAGCTTCCCCTATATCAACGATCTCTAATAGATATTGCTACATGCTGTTCATTGTGAAAGCTTCCTCTTTATCACGTGATCCAGAAGCACTCTGCGGAGTTCTGTGTTCCATGGTGACCACGTGAGATCAGGCTGAGTTCACCTCTGATGCGGGCATCAAGGAGAGATCAGTCACTCAAACGCAGATCAGAAGACTTAAACGTTTTCATCCAGTTTGAGGTGATACATCCTGGGTAATGTTATATGACAAAAACCTGAATGGCAAACCAGAAAAAGAAACAAAATGAACGATAAAGAAAATAGAAGTGCCATGGAAATTAATTATACCAGTAAACAGGCGACAATATTTAATGTAAGAAATTACAGTTTTCTATGAATATTTGTGCAAAGAAAGAGACGTTGATGAATGTGAAATCACTACTGTCATAAAACAAGTTTCTAAACAACCAGAAGAAGAGCAGCAGTTGTTAGAAGGAAACATAACTTTATAAGAAACTGGTTTTGCTCTAAAATCATGGAAACAAAAATGGACAACGTCCTAAAACAGGTGGAGTTATGAGAATTCTTCACATTCTTATGGAAACAGGTAGGACCTTTTGTGGTGAGATCTTTAAATGAGGCTATAAAGATGGTGATGATGGTGACCTATCATCAACAACATAAAGAGAGGGACTTATTACTGGTATTCCTAAAGGTGATGAATCAAAAGAGTGCATTCACAATTGGCGCCTTATATCTCTCCTAAATGTAGCTTATGAGATAGGATCATCATGCATGTCCAACAGACATACAAAAGTTCTTCCAACGTTGATTAGTGAAGATCAAACTGGTTTAATGGTTAATAGATCTATTGGTGACAGTATCAGACTAATATATGACAGATAAACTACTTAAATGTGCACACATTTCCAAGTGCATTATTGAGAGAATGACTTTGAACAAGTCCTAGATCCTTTAAGCTAGTTTATGTTTTCAGTCTTGAGACCGTATGGTTTCAGAGAGAGTTTCTCTGATTGGGTTGAAACATTGCATACAGACATAAAATTAACTGCTACTGTCAACAGCAGTATTACTCAATCATTTCCTAGAGAGAGAGGAAACCCAATTTCTCCATAGTTGTTTGTTCTTGGTGCGAAAATTTTAGACAGGAGAAAAGAAGATTTTGACAAAAGGAATTAGTATCAGTAATAGTGAACACATTTCCCAGTTTGATTCTTAATTTACCCAATGACTTCATTAACAAACTCCAGAAAATGTGTTTCCAGTTTGTCTGGAATGGAAAGCAACTTAGAACCAGTAACAAGATTTTTTTTTTATAAAACGATGAAACAAGGTAGTTTGATCATACCTGATACAGAAAATATATCTAACTGTGATGGTGTGGGGGTAAGGGGTGTGCAGGTGGAGACAGGCAGATGGTGATAAGTGCAGGAGCCAAGGGACAGCACCCAGCCAAGAAGACGCAGAGGATGAAGCAGAGTTGTTCTCCCTTCCTTCTATTTTTCTTGCATGCCAGTCGCTCAGGAACATGGATCACTCTCAGACAACGCCTCTAAATATATAGGGACAAACCGACCGCAAAGCCAGTGAGGCACTGCTGCAGTCAAAACAGTCTCACGAGATGGGAAACCAATAGAAATGTGTGGCATCTGTCCTAGCTTCAGTGTTCACAGCCGTCCGGCCCAGATGAAAATTGCACTCTTTAGTTTCTGGTTTACATGCCCGGCTGACGACCCCACGCTGTGACCTTCACCACCGTTGAATGAAAGGCAGAGCGTGGGAACAGCGGTCTCAGCATGTGCAGACAAGGAGTACTGTGTGATTCTTGTGCTGATGGTTTCTCTTGCTTTTCATGCTGTATTACACTTACACAGCCCATAACTGGACATAATGTACTCTGTGTGTGATTTGTGTGTTGTGCTTCTTCTCTGTACCATTTGATATAACTTATGTACTTTGCGCGTTTGTGTGCATAACTTAGGGGTGTGTGTGTGTGTGTGTGTGTGTGTGTGTGTGTGTGTGTGTGTGTGGTTTTCATGGGTGTTGTGCCTTCTGATTAGTTGGCCAGACAGTGGTGCACACGCACACGTCTATGTGTGTGACTGACTCTGAATTGGCTAGTCTTGCTGCTTACGTGTAATCCTTCTTCATTCCGATCTTTTGTACGTGTGTGCATGTTTGTAGTGCTAACAATGGTGGAGGCATTTGCACACAAGTTCAGTGAACACAAACTTGACTTACTTTCACTTAGTCCTCTGAATTCCCTGGGGAACATAGGGCCACAACCACACTCTTCCAGTGGATACACTTTGGGGAGATCCTCTTCAGCTCGGCCCTCATCATTCTGGCGGCCTTCACGTCTGCGTCGGTACTCCTTTGCCATGTCTGTCTTGCTCTTCCCACTTTTCTTTTGCCCTGAGGGTTCTATTCAAGGGCTTGTATTGCGATGTTGGATGGAGACTTTCTGAGGGTGTGGCCAATCCATCCCCACTTCCGTTTCCTGATTTCTGATTCTATTGGAACTTGCTTGGTCTTGTTCCACAGTTCTGTGTTGGCAATAACATCTGACCATCTGATGTTCGCAATGGTTCGCAGACATCTGTTGATAAATGTTTGGAGTTTGTGGATGTTTGTCTTTGTTATTCACCACGTTTCAGAACCATATAGAAGGACAGATTTCACATTTGAGTTGTAGATTCTGATCTTGTTGTGGAGTGAGAGGGCAGAGGAACTCCAGATAGACTGTAGTGTAATAAAGATGTGCCTGACTTTATTGATGCAGCTCTTGATATCCTCATCTGTACCTCCATCTTTGCTGACCACACTGCCGGGGTAGACAAACTTGTCAACTTCAATGATGTCTTCCTGTTGTAGTCGTAGTGGGATTCGTTGCTGGTTGTTGACTCTCATGCTTCTGTTTTCTTTGTGTTGATTTGAAGGCCTGTCTTTCCTGCTTCTTCTGCTACCCAGCACAGCTTCTCTTGTGCGTCTTGCTGTTTGTTGGAGAGAAGGCTGATGTGGTCGGTGAAGTCCAGGTCTTCCAGTTGCTTGGTGAAAGTCCACTGGATTCCTGCCTCTTGCTGTCTGTAGACTGTTGCATTATCCAGTCAACGACCATCAGGAAAATTGTCGGTGATAGTAAGCGCCCCTGACGGACGCTGGTTTGTACAGTGAAGGGCTCTGTTAGCTTCCCATTGTGGAAGACCTGGCATGTGGCATCCTCGTAGAGTTGCTGGATGATGGCAATAAACTTGGGTGGAAAGCCATAGTGGTGCATGTGTTTCCAGATGGTGTCTCTGTCGACGCAGTCAAACGCCTCTCTGGAAATCCACAAATACTGTGTACAACAGAGGGTCTGACACTCCAGAGACTGCTCGATAATAATTCTCAAGGTGGCGAACACAAAATACGTGTAGATTTGTTGTGCCGTGTGTGCGGCGATCGTGTGCTCAGAAAACTAAACGCTTGAAAGCTAAAAGATTAAACGCTAAAGTTTGTGTTACCTTCGCTGATGATTTGTTGCAGCATTTCAGTGGAGATATTTCTGGAGATGAAGAAGACAAATAGTACAAGTGTGTCTGCATAAAATGCTAACATGAACTGAAAAAAAAAACAGACAGGGAGAGGTAGGGATATTCAGGTGGCCTTTGTAAATGGTCAACATGCACATGCGATTATATCTACATCATGCGGGGGGGGGGGGGGGGGGGGGGGGGGGGGGGGGGGGGGCAGGCACATAAAGTGTGTGTGTGTGTGTGTGTGTGTGTGTGTGTGTATCCATCTGTTTATATACCACTGTTATTAGTGTGCAGGTTTCTGTCAATGTGTGTGTGTGTGTGTGTGCGTGTGTGTGTGTGTGTGTGTGTGTGTGTGTGTGTGTGTGTGTGTGTGTCTGTCGATCTCTCTCTCTCTCTCTCTCTCTCTCTCTCTCTCTCTCTCTCTCTCTCTCTCTCACCTAAGTTCAAAACGATGTTACTAAATTGTGTGACCCAGTCGTGAGTAGGCTCACAATGAGATGAAAATGCGACATAATTTTGCATGGTGTGGTGTGTGTGTGTGTGTGTGTGTGTGTGTGTGTGTGTTGTTTATAACTGACATCTGCATGTGTGTATGTTAAAATCTTGTTTTACTAAAAGCATGGTGTGGCTGTGATAGAATCAGTATTGGCATGCTTCACAAGCATGTAGAGCACACAGATAAACAAGCAAAACATGCCTAGGCCATGGTAAGGAAACTGCTGCCATGTTCCCAGTGAAGTTGACCAGTGCCAACAGTGACTGATGTTGAGGCCCTCTACCAACTGTCAGGTAGGAGTACTGTGATTATTTTTCTGTCAGTCGTAAAAGAAAGATATGCATGTCCAATTGTCTGAGTTTGAGCGTGATTGAAAGGGGAGCGCATGCTCTCCACTGAGTTGAACTTTCATTTCACTTTGTGTGTGTTCATTAGTTTGTTTGTTTCAATCTTTTTTTTTTGCTCATCTTTGTGCTGTTTGCCAGCCATGTGTTTGAAGGAAGACCCCATTCATGTTTGGTATCGTTCTGTTACTCAAACACCCCCAATCCAGTGACATCAATCGACCACAGTTCGCTGTATTCTGGCACAAAGTGTTAAATGAAGAAACACCACACCCTATTTCCAACAGGCTATCAGCCAGACAGCTAGCATCACATTACGTGCAGGGAGGAAAGCTTGTGGGAGGTCAGCGCGAGGAAGCTGGCAGCTGTAGGCCGCAGTGTGCTGTTAATCAAACTGCAGCCATCTCCATCCCTTTTCTCTTACCTTTCCTCTGCGACTAGTAGGTGGTCAGAGATTATTGCCTTTCTCTTCTACTAAATAATCCTCTGTGGACAAGTGTAAGTGCAACAGTTTTATAAAGGTGTTTGTCACAGAAAATCTCTCTCTTCACTGAAAAGGTACATTCAAACACTAAGTAAACGAGCACACTGTCTGAGTGTATGATAAATCCTCAGAAGTCACTGGGACAAGTTGTTGGGCAATAACTGGCTGAGTGTGTATGATAAAAAAACCTTTGAATGTCACTGAGACATGTTGTTGGGCAATAACTGTATGTGTGTGTATGATAAAACCTTGGGTGTCACTGAGACATGTTGTTGGGCAATAACTGTCTGTGTGTATGATAAAACTTGGGTGTTTACTGAGACATGTTGTTGGGCAATAACCGTCTGAGTGTGTGATAAAACCTTGGGTGTCACTGAGACAACTTGCTGGGCAATAATATGGCGGCCAGTGTGAACGACACACGAAGACTGGATGGGCTGA
Organism: Conus betulinus; assembly: GCA_016801955.1. Taxonomy (NCBI): domain Eukaryota; kingdom Metazoa; phylum Mollusca; class Gastropoda; order Neogastropoda; family Conidae; genus Conus; species Conus betulinus. The sequence continues at coordinate 42,957 of JADBJO010010431.1, read as the reverse complement.
GGGCTCACAGAAAGGCAAAAAGAACAGTTTCTTGGGTTGTTCGAGCCAGAACTATTTATCCAGGAAGGCAAAGAACACTTTCTTGGGCTATTCAAGCCAGAACTATTTCTCCAGCTACAAACAAAGCTATAAGACGCTACAGCCAATCACCACTTTCAATTGGTCGACAAGGACCGTGTGACGGACTGTTTTCCCGTCCAGTCACAAATTGTTGTGCAACCGGGCTAACTGGAAGGTAGTCGTCCGGAAGCCGGTTGAAAAGTTTACCTGACTGCTGCTCACCTGCGCACCGTTAAAGCCGGTGAGTTGAACGGTTAGGCAGTCTCTGCAGTAATTCCGGCAACGCAAACTACCCAGAAGGCCAAACAGGGACTCCATCTGTTTTTGGTGACAGTCAGGTATTTATCATCAATATTTATTTATTAGCAAACCGAAACCGCATTCCCGTTTAGGAGCGACTGAAACTTCCTCAGTGCACTGTGAAGGTTTTGTTTAGAAAACAAAAGTATTTGTGTGTTCTGTTATCTTATGACTTGATAGGGTAGCAAAACGAAAATTATTTCGGAAAACATGAATAGATGAAGTGAGTGTTAAAGGAAGTGGTCTTCAGAAAAAAAAAAGTTATTCTGTGACTTAACTAGTTATGAATTTCATGATGAACAAAAAGTTGCTTATTACAATGTGGTTTGCGAGAAGGGAGAGTTTTGATGCTATGGATAATAAGCTCCCAGAGTGAGCGACAGAGACTTCATACATACTGGTTTTGATTTTGATGTGGATGAGTATATAACTCGCTCTTGATATGGATATTGAATAGTTGTGTGTTGGTAAACAAGAGAGTGTGGAAATGTTTTCCTTACATATACTGAAGTAGATGAATCTTTTGGAAAAATATACCTTCTAAAATCTGGTGATTATATGAAATGAAATGGAGATTCTTGTCATGTTACAAGAAAAAGAAAATGAAAATTTTTGTCGTGACATTTATAGTTAGTTGAAAAGTAATCATTAATTGTGTATTGAATTGTATTCATGGTTTATTGAAGAGGGTCTAGGTGGAAATCATTTCCCCAATTGGAAAAACTAGATTCTGAAAGGTTTATATCGAAATCCTTTCCTGTGCAGTGCTGTGATACGGAAAAGGGAATGTTGTAGTGTTATGTCTCCGGAAAAGGGAATGTTGTAATGTTATGATTCCGGAAAAGGGCATGTTGTAGCGTTATGACTCTGGAAAAGGGAATGTTGTAGTGTTATGATTCTGGAAAAGGGAATATTGTAGTGTAGAAGAAAGAATTTGCTGATGTTTGTCCCAAGTTCTAGTAGAATCTGATGTGGCTAATGAATATGAATGTAGTCGTGATTGTAATAAGTAGTAGCCATGATAATCAAGGTAGTTAATCAGTTTCCCCCAGCTAGAAGTGTACCCTGGTTTGAAGGGAACTGGCTGCCACTTTCTGAGGGTCAGGGCCATAGCTGTGTCTACCCCCTTGTTCTCCACCCTGTGTGGTGTGTTGAGAGGCTGGCCTGAGTGCTGACAACTACCCAACCTGCCACTGCGCCCGGGAGCGACTACCTGCTGAGCCAGTTGGGCTGGAGACGCTGTTGCTGCCAAGCCAGAGCGCCGTTCCCGAAATTTTAAACCAGCAACCTGTTGGCGAGGCCGTCGCTGCGTTCTGTGTTTTTGTGTGTGGGCCACAGCTCCTGTGTGAGACTGTCGCCTTGTCGTTGGCAGAGACGCCGTGAGTGTGGTAGTGATTTATTTTATTTATTTATTTTTGTAGGCAAAGCTCTGTGAAATTCTGTAAGTCCTGAGTCGGACTTGACTCTGTAGACGCCGTCTTCATCGTCTACGTCGTCTACGTCGTCTTCGTCGTCTTCGTCCTCTTCATTGTTTTCGTCATCGTCATCGTCTTCGTCGTCCTTGGAACCAGCAGCGCTAGTAGATAGCTAGTTATGTATAGAAATATTTTTGTGTGCACGCCTTATGGTTGGCGTGCCAACCTATTGATTCTTACATTTATTATATATGTTTGTCTGATGGCTTGGGCAGCATAAAACAACAAAAAAAAAGTGTTGTTCTGTTGCCTGGCTGTCAATGTTCGGGCGAGTGTGTGTGTGTGTGTGTGTGTGTGTGTGTGTGTGTGTGTGTGTGTGTGAATTGGAAAAGTCGTCCATGCATCTATAATTTCTGTGTGAGAGTCAGACAGTCAGACACCCGCAGACACGACCCATTCCATCCGTAACATCTGGTGACCCCGTAGAACTTTTCACATTTACCTTCGAAATTGTGCTAGGGTTAGGATTTCTTTTGTAACCCCTATAGTGTCCCCAGTTATTAAGTTAGGACACATTTGCAGACTTTCCTTTTGAGAGAATTGATTGTGTGGTGTTGCTGAATGACTGTTTCTGCTTAAGTTGGTTTCCTGTCTCCAGCGTAACGGGTATCTCCTTTGTATAGTTTCTGGAGATACGAGGGCCTAGTTCTTTATATTCTGCGGGCTTTAGTTTGATTATCTTTTGTTACCTTCTGATTCTTTCTATTTCTATCTTTTCACTTGGGGATTGTGTGGCTCCTTTAGCGTTCTCAGGATACTTTCTCTTGTTTGAATGTGTATGGTTGGCAGCCAGGCCATTTTTTAACCCCCCCCACCCACAACACACACACACACACACACACACACACACACACACACACACACACACACACACACACACACACACACACACACAACATTGATTGATTGACATATGCATATATGAATTGATCACTGATTGATTTATGCATATGTTTATTCATTGTTGATTGATTTCTGCATATGTTTACCCTTTGTTGCTGTTATCGATTGATGCATTGTTTATCACCTATCATTGATTGCTAAGTGCGTTTCCCAAACCTGTAAACTTCTGTTAATACTGTCATTTCGTTCCCTTTCAAAATCAGTCGTAGGTTTTTTTTT
>JADBJO010010431.1:35000-37500 GCA_016801955.1 Conus betulinus | reverse complement strand
CATACCACATCTCTTCACCTCCACCTCCCACCATACCACATCTCTGCACCTCCATCACCCCCCTCTTCCACCCTACCACATCTCTACACCTCCATCACCACCTTCTTTCAAACCTACCACATCTGTACACTTCCATCACCCCCCCCCCCTTCTTCCACCTGCCACATTTCTACACCTGCATCACCCCCCTCTTCCACCCTACCACATCTGTACATCTCCATCACCCCCTCTTCCACCCTGCCACATCTCTACACCTCAAATCATCCCCCTCTTCCACATTACCACATCTCTACACCTCCATCACACCCCTCTTCCACCCTACTGCATCTCTACACCTCCATTACCTCCCTCTTCCACATTACCACATCTCTACACCTCCATCACCCTCCTCTCCCACCAGACCACATCTCTACACCTCCATCACCCCCCCCCCCTCTTCCACCCTGCCACATCTCTACACCTCCATAACCCCCTTGTTCCACCCTACCACATCTCTACACATCCACCACTCCCTCTTCCACCCTACCACATCTCTACACCTCCATCACCCCCTCTTCCACCCTGCCACATCTCTACACCTCCATCACCCCCATCTTCCACCCTACCACATCTCTACACCTCCATCACCCCCCTCTTCCACCCTACCACATCTGTACATCTCCATCACCCCCCTCTTCCACCCTGCCACATCTCTACACACTCAATCATCCCCCTCTTCCACATTACCCACATCTCTACACCTCCATCACACCCCCTCTTCACACCCTACTGCATCTCTACACCTCCATTACCTCCCTCTTCCACATTACCACATCTCTACACCTCCATCACCACCCTCTTCCACCCTACCACATCTCTACACCTCCATCACCCCCCCCTTCCACCCTGCCACATCTCTACACCTCCATAACCCCCCTTGTTCCACCCTACCACATCTCTACACATCCACCACTCCCCTCTTCCACCCTACCACATCTCTACACTCTACACCCCATCACCCCCTCTTCCACCCTGCCACATCTCTACACCTCCATCACCCCCATCTTCCACCCTACCACATCTCTACACCTCCATCACCCCCCTCTTCCACCCTGCACATCTCTACACCTCCACCATCCCCCCTCTTGCACCCTACCACATCTACACACCACCACCACCCTACCACCCACTCCACCACCCCCCCTTTCCACCCTACCACATCTCTACACCTCCATCACCCCCCTCTTCCACCCTACCACATCTCTCTACACTTCCATCACACCCCCTCTTCCACCCTACCACATCTCTACACCTCCATCACCCCCCTCTTCCACCCTACCACATCTCTACACCTCCATCACCCCCCCCTCTCCCGCCCCTTCACCAGCCTACCGTGCTGCAGGATGACATACTCACTTGGGTGCACATAAGTCAGATATTTGCCGCGCCACACACAGTTTGCCCCAAACGTAGTTGGCTATCGTTTTCTCTTGTTGATTAGCCCCCACTGTACTGTCATCACAGTTGTGTGCTGCGAGCGTTCTGGGTCTGCCTGTATTGATTTCAACTAGCGCAGACCACAGTGTTCACCTCACACGGAACGCAGTGGCTGCCGGCTGTTCTCACTTGGGGAGGACGACAGGTGAGGTGAGTTTCTTTCGTTCTCACTGGGATGTGTATTTGTTACTTCAGTGTGCATTTTTTTCTGTTGTGGCGTTGATCAGTTGACAGGTATTTGGATCAGTAATTGGATACACTGGTGACTGGTATTCACCAGTAGTGAATACATTTTGTTGTATCTGTCTGACAGTTGTCCACTGGGTCATAAAGTGTTAGCTTTGGAAATGCTTATTAAATGGTACAAAGGATTTTCAAGGAGAAGAAGAAAATCTCGTTGATAACACTATGGATATCTGTGGTGCATTGACCATCATTCATGTGAAGATGCGTGTTTTTTTCAGAAAATGAGTTTTGTTTTGTTTTTATTATTTAACTTACAAGTGACAGCGGCTGTGGCAAGCAGTACAGAGACACACACACTGAACAATGAGAAATGATTTGCTCATATGAAAGCCGCGAATCCGAATACTTTCGATGTGGGGCTGGGTCGTCGTTTGTACAGCTATGTGTTCTTCTCCATGTGAGACTTTTGCAGACATTTCTTTCAAAACGTTTGCTGTTTAAAAACAAACAAGAACAAGAACAAGAGAAAAAGACAAATACGTCTGGTGACGTCAGCGTAAATTGTGACGTCAACGTGAAATGGCATAAGAACATGACGTAAAAAGGAAGAAAAAACGGTGAGGCCCCTGAGAAAAAACTGGTGTGGAGGCCCCTGAGACAGGCCTGTAACTGATCACCACGGTCAGTGTGTGGAATGAAGTACAAGATGTCGTGGAGAGGCTGACCACCCCACGTCCCAGTCACTGTCTCTCTCTGTCAAGACGACGTGGAGAGGCTGACCACCAGGTCAGTAGTGCAATTATGTAATAAAGGGCCTCAGGATTCTCAGTCAAGACGT
>JADBJO010010431.1:22500-25000 GCA_016801955.1 Conus betulinus | reverse complement strand
GTACCGTTTTTTAATTGTTTGTCGCTGAGCAAGGCATATTGCCGAACATTTCTTGTCTTGTTTTGTGTCGTGCGTTAAAACTGCGTTACTTCACACTTTGTTTTGTGTGCTCTTCCGCTTTGTCGTCGTGTTCGATTTTGGTTAAGAATTTTGAAAATGCCGTTTCATCGTTTGCCTTACAAGTCGTATAGAATGCTACTACATTTTCATAATAACAACAAGAATACATGGGCATCGGCAATTTGTTTCGTCTTGTACAAATATGGATATGGCGAGGTTTGGCAGAATCAGGGGTTTGAGGATGAGAAGGCATTTTTGAGAGCATTAAAATAACAGTGTTATCAGTGATTACAAGACGCAATGGTCTCATGACATGAAACAAAGTGATCGTTTCTTGTTGTATCGAACGTTCAAGAGTGAATTGATTCTATCTCCCTATTTGAATGTACTTAATCATTTGCGAGCAAGAATCAGTTTGAAATTGATAAAGACGTGAGGCAGGATATACTGCTCAAAACAATTGAAAGGTCACTTGGAAATTCTCTCGCTATTTCACAACAGAACGGAAACAACCCAAAAAAACAATGCTTTCGAACTTTACTTCAGCCATTAATCAAAACACCAATGACACAGATTAATGACAAAATTGATTTGAACAGCATCCTTTGTCACTTTCAAGTCCACTACCCATCTTTTCAAAAGTCAGAACGCCAGAGATACACAAAAAAACACAGTCAGTAACGCGTGTGTCCGCCATTTGCGTGGATGCACGCGATGCACCTTTGCCTCATGGATTGAGTCAGAGGCCTCAGAGTCATCTGGGGTATTGCCTGCCACCTCTGCTCATGGAACTGGAACAGCTGGTTGAGGTCAACTGGCAGGGGGTGATTGCTTCGAAGTCGCCAGCCCAGCACGTCCCATAGGTGCTCGATTGGATTAAGGTCCGGTGAGCAACCTGGCCAGTCCATGTGGATCACGTGTTGCTGCTGAAGAAAGTTGTGACGACTCAAGCCCTGTGAGGTCTGGCGTTGTCGTCTTGAAGTACCGCGCCTGGCCCAATAGCTTGCAGCGCTGGCAGCACAAGGGGCTGCAGGATGCCATCCCTGTAGCCCACACCCATTGAGGTTGCCTTGCACCCATGGCAGGGGGGTTCTGTAGTTCCGTGCCATTCCTCCCCACACCATTATGGATCCACCACCATAGCGATCGCGCTCGCTCACGAGACCATCGTGACAGCGTTCTCCTTGCTGCCGCCAGACAGGGTTCCTGCCATCATGAAATGATAAGGCAAAAGCAGGACTCGTCAGTAAACAATACTCTTGCCCACTGATCTCTGGTCCATGCTAAGTGACGCTGGGCCCAAGCCAAACGAACGGCATGGTGAGCTGGTGTCAGGACAGGATGGACGGCTGGTCGTCTTGAGAGCAGGTGTGCCTCTCTCAACTGGTTCCGAATGGTCTGGTCACTGACGGTGACATTGCCAGCTGCTTGCAGCTGCCCCCTGAGTGTGTCGGAAGTGGCCGTTCTCTGCCTCAGAGCTGACAGGACAGCAAACCTATCCTGCTGCCCAGAGGTGGACCTTGGGACGTCTTCACTCAGCAACACTTCCTGTCTGGTTGAAGCAGTCTCTCAAAGTCTGAATGACTGAATGGGCGACTGACAGTCGACGACCAACCTCTCGCACCCCCACGCCCTCTGAAGCCACGCAATTGCCCGCCCTTGGTCATCCTGACTCAGTCGTTGTCTCCGAGGCATGGTTGCAAAAAGTGCCGTAAACACAGGCATAAATGCCACCAGTCTCTCAAAACTGGCTGACCTGTGTTCAGATAAGACATGGGTTGCACGTGCATTGCAGTATTCCTGCAGTTCAGATGTGTTGTGTGTTGCACAGGCCTGTTTGATTTGCACCCTTTTTTCGTGCAGTATGTGCACATTTCAGTTCACCGCTGTGATGTGCATGACACAGACTGAGTTGATTTCTGATCAAATTCAAGTTGACTGATCAGGCATGCAACCAAATTCAGTAAGTTTGGGTGGGTGCAGTGCCGTGTTATTGGAAAAAAATAAAAGTCAAACAAGGTACCCTAAAAAGTGGTAGTGGCCTTTCAATTGTTTTGAGCAGTGTATTTGTGTCTGCTCCGAGTTGTGGGCCTGCGCTTGTTTTTTTTTCCCCACTATTAGATTGTTCTCTCTCTCTCTCTCTCTCTCTCTCTCTCTCTCTCTCTCTCTCTCTCTCTCTCTCTCTCTCCATCCTCTTTACACCTCTTATAGTCTCTCATTCTTCTCTGTCAGCCTGTCTATCTCTCTCTCTCCATCCGTGTATCCACCCACCCGTCCGTCCGTCCACCTCTCTGTCTCTCTCTCTCTCTCTCTGTCTCTGTCTCTCTCTCTCTCTCTCTCTCTCTCTCTCTCTCTCTCTCTCAAACGGAATTTTTCTATTTGTAAAAAGTTTCCAATGACGCACAGATTTGTTACCAGAACCCGGAATACTTTGTTGAGT
>JADBJO010010431.1:7500-17500 GCA_016801955.1 Conus betulinus | reverse complement strand
AACGTAATAGACTATATTATGGGTATTTTTCCTCAAATTCTACTTAATGTATTATGTGGAGAGTGACTGCCAGTAAGAAGACAAGGACGATAAATATGTAGGTAGTAGGCTAGGTAATAATACAGTCCCCAGGTGTCGGGGAGGCTCTGAGTCCGGTCTGGCTGGAACTGGTTACCACCAGGTGTGGGGATGCAGCCCGTGCCCCAACCGCTGTCTCCATCCCGACGACGTGGAGAGGCTGACCGCCAGGTCGGTAGTGTTGTGTATTGAAAAGGGCCTCAGATTCTCCGTCATGACAACGTGGAGAGGGTGACCGCCAGGTCAGTAACGTATGTGTATTGAAAAGGGCCTCAAGATTCTCCGTCACGACAACGTGGAGAGGGTGACCGCCAGGTTAGTAACGTACGTGTATTGAAAAGGGCCTCAGATTCTCCGTCATGACAACGTGGAGAGGGTGACCGCCAGGTCAGTAGCGTATGTGTATTGAAAAGGGCCTCAGATTCTCCATCACGACAACGTGGAGAGGGTGACCGCCAGGTCAGTAGCGTATGTGTATTGAAAAGGGCCTCAGATTCTCCGTCATGAGAATGTGGAGAGGGTGACCGCCAGGTCAGTAGCATATGTGTATTGAAAAGGGCCTCAGATTCTCTGTCATGACAACGTGGAGAGGGTGACCGCCAGGTTAGTAACGTATGTGTATTGAAAAGGGCCTCAAGATTCTCCGTCACGACAACGTGGAGAGGGTGACCGCCAGGTTAGTAACGTATGTGTATTGAAAAGGGCCTCAGATTCTCCGTCATGACAACGTGGAGAGGGTGACCGCCAGGTTAGTAACGTATGTGTATTGAAAAGGGCCTCAGATTCTCCGTCATGACAACGTGGAGAGGGTGACCGCCAGGTTAGTAACGTATGTGTATTGAAAAGGGCCTCAAGATTCTCCGAGACGATAACGTAGAGAGCCTGACCGCCAGGTCGGTAGTCTGTCGTGATTTTCTTTGTGCGGGTGTGCCCTGTGGGCCACCACTTCGAACTGTGTTCTTGAGCGGCTCTGATTGCCGAGTGGGTAGCGTGGTGGTGTTATAGATGGTGACTTGGGCTCGGTTCAGCCAAGTGTGTGAACCTGTGTTTGTTGTGTTGGGACACTGCTGACAGAGTCAACGTGGTCGGTACCAGAAAAAAAAAAATACTGTGGCAGGTTTTGTGAATGTTGTGTTGCTGAGAGCGACAGTTAAAGCTCCCTGTGCTTATTACGTACCTTAGATGATGTGCAATGTTGATCTGCACGCTGTGTAGAGGTGTGCATTGTGTTGTGCCTGCTGGCTTATATCAGTGATTGATGGTGATATGTTTGTGATGTCCTGATGGTTCAGACAGCATATAAAAGAAAGAAAACTTAGTTTGCATGTGGCCGTCCATGTTCGTGTGGTGTGGGTGTGTAGTAGGAAATAATCGATGCATGCATCCAAACTTTGAAAGTGAGAGTCAGACAGTAATACACGCTCTACCACATCATCCGTAACAATGTGCATACTCTCTCTCTCTCTCTCTCTCTCTCTCTCTCTCTCCAGTCAGTCATATACATGGAATATGACCTAAAATCAGGTTGACGATTTGTTCAAAGTCCAGTGGTGCCCTAAATCGTTTTCACGTTATCTATCCACTTGTTAGGCGTTCCACAGATATTTCATATTTGACGCACAGATTTTGTTTCGATGCGTTTTAAACAAGGTTATCTCAAAATATGCATTGCGCGTGTGGTAAACAACTTGCCACAAATCACTAACTTGCACATGTAAACAGAGAACGTACCTCCTCACCTCTACCCCCCCCCCCCCCCCCCTCCTCCTCCTTTCCCCTTTCTTCCCACACATCTGTGAGACAGACTGCATCACCGCCTCCCAGCATCAACACTATTGTCATTGGGCCCCCTACTCTCTCTCTCTCTCTCTCTCTCTCTCTCTCTCTCTCTCTCTTCTCTCTCTCTCTCTCCTTGCACATCTCCGCCAAAGTGGGCCGTGTGTGTGTGTGTGTGTGTTAGTATAGAAGTGGATGTGGTGTGACCCTGCGCGAGCAGCCAATGTTTGGGACAGCGTCAATGTTCGTGAGCATACTGCTGAAGTGCTGCGCTGTGATTGGACGGACGGTGTCTGCAGGAAGCTGAATTGCCACGTTGGGATTGGTTAGCGCTGTTGGGCATGCGCGGTCCTGCTGAAGGTATAAACATTCAGAGGGTCATCATCATTCACGTCTGACAGCCACCTTAGTCTACAGACCCAGTTCTCTTCACCGCACAAGATCGCAAGTCGACAGCCAGGCTTTTCCTCCCGACATCTGTCAAGTGGACAGCCAGGCTTTTCCTCCAGACATCTGTCAAGTGGACAGCCAGGCTTTTCCTCCAGACATCTGTCAAGTGGACAGCCAGGCTTTTTCTCCCGACATCTGTCAAGTGGACAGCCAGGCTTTTGCTCTGCACACCAGACAACCAGTCTGCTCGTGCCCTCCACTGCACAGCTCTGTGTCTTGGGTAAAGCACCAACAGCTGCCTTCAGCCACCATGAACTGTCTTCAGCCACTGCTGGTTCTTCTCCTGATTTCAGCCATCACTGCATTGTATCAAGGTTAGTTCAGTAGTCTGCCATTTGCTGTGTGTAGACATGATGTTATTCTAAGGCACAGTGTTACAGTGACAGCCATTTCCTGTGTGTAGACAGGATGTTATTCTAAGGCACAGTGATACAATTACAGTGAGAAATGTCATATAGTCCCTACCCCCCCCCCCCCCCAAGTTTCTCACTCCTACAGTGGAAGTGGTGGAATAATTTTTGGAAGTAACAATGTATGTATGTTTAACCATTCACCTTTTTTTTTTTCACCATTTTACGTGCGCATAATATTGTGAACTAATTCCAGTTTATACTATTGGGATTGTATCATGCATGGATGGGTGGTAAGAAGGTTCTGTCTTCATTTCTATAGTTTTTTGATTCCATCATAACCCATACTCCCTCAAGGCTGTACATGTTTATTCAGGAGCAAAAACAAGTTCAATAGCTTATGACGAAATGTGAATAGTTTTGCCTTTGTTATTTATTGTCAAAACCGGCATGGATAGGATCTCTGTACAGAAATGGAAAAAAAAAAAACGCAAACTAGACCTTTGAGAATCCCCCCCCCCCCCCCCCCCCCCCCCCCCCCCCCCCGTTTTTTTGTGTGTTTGTTTTTTTTGTTTTTTTTCTTTTACTGTGCACTTGCTTGAAGTGCTTTTGTATGTAGATGACAGGGCGTGCGTTGAGTAGACGTGAATCAGAATTGACTGGCTCAGTAAGGGTCTGGGTGTTCAGGACTAGACTGCCAACTGCTGAAATAAAGGAGGGCTGCTAGAAGCACGTTTAAGGATAAGAAAATCATCCACTCTAAGTCATGGTGAATATCCCCTGTCCCCTCCCCTTCCCGTCAACTGATGGTGCTTAGTCTCTGAACGCTGTTGTCAGAGAGGCGGGAGTGGACATATTATGAACGTCCTTCAGTTTGCTGCAGTTCCCAGCATCACTGTAAAACAGTCTGTGTAGCACAGGCGGATGGTGTGTGATGTCTCACTTGCAGAGCAGCAGCAGGCTCTAAAGTACATGGCCTCTGCTGACCCATCCATCCTTTGTACATCCTTGATGACTGACCTGAGCATAGTTCATTGTCTCGTGGAAAGGGTTTTATGACTTTCTAGAGCACATGTGTAAGGTTTAAGGAAGTAAGCATTTGTTTTAGCTGTAAAGCGAGAGCGTATCGAGTCTCAGAACCAGAGGAGAACACACAATTCTTTGGTTCCCCTGCAACGAGATGAAAGAAGTAAAACCAAAGGGGCAACGAAAAAGAAAAAGAAAAAAAAAAATGGTGGTGTGTAAAGGAAGCTAATGAACGGTGTTTTTGTTAACAGTCAAATGATGTATTCTGGGAGGTTTTTTAAATGGTGTTTAAAGATGAACTTTGTCAGCTGAACTTATATCAGCGTGTAACATTTTCTATTTCACTTTCTGCATGCTACCAGGTACTTGACGCCGATTCTTTCTGATGGCATTAATGTTGTCAAAGATGTGGTGACAAAGTGAACAGGGCCAATGGGGGTAACAAAACCACAAGAAAGTAAATACAAATGTATGACACATTCAGGGGAAAAAAGAAAAGTAAAAAGATATGTTCTCAGTAACACGAGTCATACCCACTTATCTGAGAGAAACGATATTGTCTATTGACAAACCAACCCACATCAGTACTAAATGGCATATCTAAAACATACGTTTTGAAGTCTGATAAAACATGTAAACAAATGAAATTATTTTGAAATATGTCAAACCACTGAGTACTGTAAAAGAACTCCACATTCCCTTCCAAAATTATCCTCATTTGTGCCTTTTTGTGTCTAACTTTGCATGCCTCTGTGATAAATGATGCGACAGAATGTTTCACCAGTCTGTGGCTTTTTGACGACTTCGCATTGACTGGGTCACGGCTGGCTTCCTACTTCTCCGCTTCTCATGGTGGTTTAACCAGGGCAGAAGTCAGACGAGCTGTCCCGTGCAATCTTGACCTTCCCCTTCCATCCCCCAGCCTGTCCTCAGTGGGGCGTGTCGCCTGTTGTGGCACGCGGAACTTGTGGGATGTGTCAGCATTTCAAAGCATTGCCACAACTGTTTATCGCGCTCTGGTGCTGGCAGAGGAGAGGATGTGTGGGCAATGGACTGTTCACTCCTGAGTCGTTCGTGGATCGGAGAGCACGGTCTCCACCATTTGGAGCTGTCAGCCAGCATTGCTGCTCTTTGGGTCCTCGGTGTTGGGTCCGGTTTGAAACAGGTCCGGGTTGTCCCCGTCCTCGTCGGCGTGGGGCAACGGTCCTGCCTTTATTTTTTGTTTTGTTTTGTTTTTTTTTTCCGTTCACCATCCTAGTGGTAAACACTGGGACAGTTTGTATGTGCATGTAGATAGTGAAGGCCTGTACCAGTTGGAATTTTTTTTTATTCATATTCATGGTAGCAGCTGAGAAGAAGTTTGAGTTTTTGAAATCAGTTGTTACTCGGTTATTTCTTTCCAGAAGTTTTTTTTTTTTTCTTCTTTGCCTTTGGGAGGGCATTGGAATGGTGTTTGGGAAAGTGTTGTTTTAAGATGGAAAGCAGGAAGATAGTGGTATTTTCGTTTTGGTCTGGTCGTTTCGGAAATCTTTTTTCTCTATTATAGACAATGAAAAGCTAGACAAAGAACAGAGAGGAACAGGCAGTATGATCCACTGCAGGACATGCTCCAGTGAAATGGGCAGTGAGCTATGTGGTATGGGAGAGGGGTATGATCCCACTACAGGACATGCTCCAGTGAAATGGGCAGTGAGCTATGTGGTATGGGAGAGGGGTATGATCCCACTGCAGGACATGCTCCAGTGAAATGGGCAGTGAGCTATGTGGTATGGGAGAGAAGGAATCGGAGGCAGAGGGTATGAATGGATGAGGGAGGGAGGGAGGGATTATTAAGGAAAACATCCTTATACCAATATCTAAACATAAGTTTCCATTTGTGGAACCTAATTTACTGATGTAGTCCCTTAGCCTTTAAGGAAGCAAGGGCCACATCTCTAGGGTGTCCAAAAAAATTGCAAGCTCCTAGTCACACTTTTCTTTCTCTAAACGAATCCAAACACACACACACACACACACACACACACACACACACACACACACACACACACACACACACACACACACACACACACACACACACACACACACACACACACACACACACACACACACACACACACACATACCACGTACAATTTCCTGGGAACAGAATTGCTCATATTTTTCAGGTCACAAATCTCGGCTCTAAATGTCCCGCACACAGGTATTTACTCCCAATTTTCCCTCACAAATTCACACACACACACACACACACACACACACACACATTTTCAGCCAGTTCCTACATGCACAAATTCCCAAACAGAAATCATGGCTCACAACTTCCTGCAGATGAATCCCTGCTCATAATTTCCATGAAGAAACCCCACTCTCACAATTCGTGGCTCACGACTCGCTGCTCACAAGTTCCCTGCCCACAATCTGTACTCACTATTCTCGCACAAAATTCCCGTTTCCAATTTCCAGCATAATCCACGCACGCACGTACGTGTGTGTGTGTGTGTGTGTGTGTGTGTGTGTGTGTGTGTGTGTTAGAATATATACATCCATAGGCTGCTGGCAGGTGGAGTAGTAGAACTTTAGAATATATGTGTTACCATTAGGAAAAAGTGTGACTTGTGAAAGTCAACAAAGTGAAAGTGCACAGCCCCCTCCACCCCACACAAACTCTCCCTCCCAGCACACATTTCGCACAGACAATTCCCCGTACACTAACATTTTTTCGTGATAATTCTTTTTATCTTGACACGCTTCATGGGAGAGACGTTTTTATTTTGACACACATCATGGGAGAGGTTTTATTTTGACACACATCATGGGCGACGTTTTGCTGTTACACACATCATGGGAGACGTTTTATCTTGACGCACATCATGGGAGACGTTTTATCTTGACGCACATCATGGGAGACGTTCTACCTTGGTGTGTGTGTGCAGATGATCCGGCAACACCAAGAAGAGGCAGGACCATAAGGACGAGTCGAATCTTTTGATATTCCGAAAAGGTGATTTTTCTCATCCCACATAACTGTTAATTTCAATCTCTCTCTCTCTCTCTCTCTCTCTCTCTCTCTCTCTCTCTCTCTCTCTCTCTGTCTCAAAGACCCAAGTTTGCTAGATGTGTTTATGATTGTGTGTGTTGGAGGCGAGTGGCTTGGAGCATGCTTGGTAGCACTAGTTGTGTGTGCCAGGTGTTGTACAGTGTCAGGTGGAGGGCGACAGTTTATTGTGTGTGCCAGGTGTTGTGGTACAGTGTCAGGTGGAGGGTGACAGTTTATTGTGTGTGCCAGGTGTTGTACAGTGTCAGGTGGAGGGTGACAGTTTATTGTGTGTGTGTCGTGGTACAGTGTCAGGTGGTACAGTTTATTGTGTGTGCCAGGTGTTGTACAGTGTCAGGTGAGGGGGCGACAGTTTATTGTGTGTGCCAGGTGTGGTACAGTGTCAGGTGGAGGGCGACAGTTTATTGTGTGTGCCAGGTGTGTTGTGTACAGTGTCAGGTGGAGGGAGGGGGCGACAGTTTTGTGTGTGTGTGTGCCAGGTGTTGTACAGTGTCAGGTGGAGGGAGGGCGACAGTTTATTGTGTGTGCCAGGTGTGGTACAGTGTCAGGTGGAGGGCGACAGTTTATTGTGTGTGCCAGGTGTCGTTGTACAGTGTCAGGTGGAGGGTGACAGTTTATTGTGTGTGCCAGGTGTTGTACAGTGTCAGGTGGAGGGTGACAGTTTATTGTGTGCCAGGTGTCGTTGTACAGTGTCAGGTGGGCGGTTTATTGTGACAGTTTTGTGTGTGCCAGGTGTGTGCCAGGTGTGTTGTACAGTGTCAGGTGGAGGGCGACAGTTTATTGTGTGTGCCAGGTGTCAGTGTACAGTGTCAGGTGGAGGGTGACAGTTTATTGTGTGGGTGCCAGGTGTCGTGTACAGTGTCAGGTGGAGGGCGACAGTTTATTGTGTGTGCCAGGTGTTGTTGTACAGTGTCAGGTGGAGGGCGACAGTTTATTGTGTGTGCCAGGTGTCGTTGTACAGTGTCAGGTGGAGGGCGACAGTTTATTGTGTGTGCCAGGTGTGTGGTAGGGTCAGGTGGAGGGTGACAGTTTATTGTGTGTGCCAGGTGTGGTACAGTGTCAGGTGGAGGGTGACAGTTTATTGTGTGTGCCAGGTGTCGTTGTACAGTGTCAGGTGGAGGGTGACAGTTTATTGTGTGTGCCAGGTGTTGTACAGTGTCAGGTGGAGGGTGACAGTTTATTGTGTGTGCCAGGTGTTGTACAGTGTCAGGTGGAGGGCGACAGTTTATTGTGTGTGCCAGGTCAAGGCACAGTGTCAGGTGGAGGGTGACAGTTTATTGTGTGTGCCAGGTGTCATTGTACAGTGTCAGGGTGACAGAGGTGTGTGCCAGGTTTATTGTGTGTGCCAGGTGTCGTGTCGTTGTACAGTGTCAGGTGGAGGGTGACAGTTTATTGTGTGTGCCAGGTGTCACCAGTGTCAGGTGAGGGCGACAGTTTATTGTGTGTGCCAGGTGTTGTACAGTGTCAGGTGGAGGGTGACAGTTTATTGTGTGTGCCAGGTGTTGTACAGTGTCAGGTGGAGGGCGACAGTTTTTGTGTGTGTGTACCAGGTGTGGTGACACAGTGTCAGTGTCAGGTGGAGGGTGACAGTTTATTGTGTGTGCCAGGTGTACAGTGTCAGGTGGAGTGTCAGGTGGAGGGTGACAGTTTCATTGTGTGTGCCAGGTGTTGTACAGTGTCAGGTGGAGGGCGACAGTTTATTGTGTGTGCCAGGGTGTCGTTGTACAGTGTCAGGTGGAGGGCGACAGTTTATTGTGTGTGCCAGGTGTTGTGTACAGTGTCAGGTGGAGGGCGACAGTTTATTGTGTGTGCCAGTGTCGGTGTCGTTGTACAGTGTCAGGTGGAGGGTGACAGTTTATTGTGTGTGCCAGGTGTCGATGTACAGTGTCAGGTGGAGGGCGACAGTTTATTGTGTGTGCCAGGTGTTGTACAGTGTCAGGTGGAGGGTGACAGTTTATTGTGTGTGCCAGGTGTCGTTGTACAGTGTCAGGTGGAGGGCGACAGTTTATTGTGTGTGCCAGGTGTGTGTCAGGTGGAGTGTCAGGTGGAGGTCAGTGGACAGTTTATTGTGTGTGTGCAGGTGTGGAGCACAGTGTCAGGTGTGAGGGTCAGGTGGAGGGTGACAGTTTTGTGTGTGTGTGCCAGGTGTCGTTGTACAGTGTCAGGTGGAGGGTGACAGTTTATTGTGTGTGCCAGGTGTTGTGTACCAGTGTTAGGTGGAGGTGGACAGTTTATTGTGTGTGCCAGGTGTTGTACAGTGTCAGGTGGAGGGCGACAGTTTATTGTGTGTGCCAGGTGTCAAGGCACAGTGTCAGGTGGAGGGTGACAGTTTATTGTGTGTGCCAGGTGTCATTGTACAGTGTCAGGTGGAGGGTGACAGTTTATTGTGTGTGCCAGGTGTCGTTGTACAGTGTCAGGTGGAGGGTGACAGTTTATTGTGTGTGCCAGGTGTCATTGTACAGTGTCTGGTGAGGGCGACAGTTTATTGTGTGTGCCAGGTGTGTACAGTGTCAGGTGGAGGGTGACAGTTTATTGTGTGTGCCAGGTGTTGTACAGTGTCAGGTGGAGGGCGACAGTTTATTGTGTGTGCCAGGTGTGGCACAGTGTCAGATGGAGGGTGACAGTTTATTGTGTGTGCCAGGTGTCATTGTACAGTGTCAGGTGGAGGGTGACAGTTTATTGTGTGTGCCAGGTGTTGTACAGTGTCAGGTGGAGGGCGACAGTTTATTGTGTGTGCCAGGTGTCGTTGTACAGTGTCAGGTGGAGGGTGACAGTTTATTGTGTGTGCCAGGTGTCATGGTACAGTGTTAGGTGGAGGATGACAGTTTATTGTGTGTGCCAGGTGTGGTAGAGTGTTAGGTGGAGGGCGACAGTTTATTGTGTGTGCCAGGTGTGGTAGAGTGTCAGGTGGAGGGCGCCAGTTTATTGTGTGTGCCAGGTGTGGTACAGTGTCGGGTGGAGGGCGACAGTTTATTGTGTGTGCCAGGTGTGGTATGGTGTCAGGTGGAGGGCGACAGTTTGTGTGTGCCAGGTGTGGTACGGTGTTAGGTGGAGGGCGACAGTTTATGTGTGTGTGCCAGGTGTGGAACAGTGTTAGGTGGAGGGCGACAGTTTATTGTGTGTGCCAGGTGTCGTTGTACAGTGTCAGGTGGAGGGTGACAGTTTATTGTGTGTGCCAGGTGTTGTACAGTGTCAGGTGGAGGGCGACAGTTTATTGTGTGTGCCTTGTGTGGCACAGTGTCAGGTGGAGGGTGACAGTTTA
>JADBJO010010431.1:0-5000 GCA_016801955.1 Conus betulinus | reverse complement strand
CCATTCACCCACACATAAAACTGAAGGACATTACACCGACGACAGCTCATACACACTCACATGCACACACACACACACACTCGCACTCTCTCTCTTGAAAACATTTTGAACAGTTATTCACTTCTTCACATTTTTTTTACGGAATGTTGGATCAATTGTTCAGTTTATATCATCCTGTGATTGATTCAGATTCCATCATCATCCTAAACTCCCATTTTGTGATAGTATTGTCGCTTTTTTAACATGCGCACACACACACACACACACACACACACACACACACACACACACACACACACACACACACACACAAAAATGTGCGTGCGCAAACAGACGCTCATGCACTCTCTCTCTCTCTCTCTCTCTCTCTCTCTCTCTCTCTCTCTCTCTCTCTGCCTGGCTATCTACTACCTGAACGCTATCAAGTCGTGTTTTTGTCGCTCTGTGTTTTTCCTGGAATTAACGAACATCAAAGTGGTTGATCGCAGTGATTTTTGAGTGACTGATGTATGATGTATCTGTGCAACGGAATGTGGACTCTGTTTTATCACATAATTATTTAGTACGTCCGTACTCACTGATTTTGTAATTAAT
This sequence comes from Conus betulinus, assembly GCA_016801955.1. Taxonomy (NCBI): domain Eukaryota; kingdom Metazoa; phylum Mollusca; class Gastropoda; order Neogastropoda; family Conidae; genus Conus; species Conus betulinus. Next base: position 4,406 of record JADBJO010010431.1, on the reverse strand, counting down.
ATGAATAATGAAGGAGTTGCCGTACCGTAAACAGTGATCACGCTATATTCGTAGGCCTGCTGTAAGGTCAATTGGAGTCAGCGGTTTGCGCACGTGCAACACGTTGTTATATGTTGACTTTATTTTTTTTCTTTTCAACAGACAATTCAGGTAGGGTCGACCATAGGCGCCTAAAAAAGCTAAGCCTTTCGTGTTATATTGTTTTCTATAGCGTATTGTATCTTACAGAATGTGAAGTGTGACTTAGTGGCCAGCGGTCCGGTGCCTATGCATACATGCGTGTGTTTGCTGTCAGCTGATATGGGCGGAAATGGGCATGACAAAATGTAAACAATGGACAGGGCACCTGCTGGTCAAGACAATAAACTTCAACCAACTTTTGACCCACTACAGAAACGTTTCTCCTGTTCGGTGAGGGAATTGTCAGTGTGGAGGAACTCGTTGTTTTATCGGTATTCTGGAATCTCAGAGAATTCAATCAAAATAGAACTCTCAGACTTCGATTATGATGACGAAGCTCTGTCACTTCCTTTATGGATTAGTTATCCCATCCCTACCTGCCTTACTAAATCGGTGGTTCGATTCTACTGAATGGATCGAAGAAAATCACACTTTCCTTCTACTTCACCAGACAAGGCACAGGCACCTTACTGTGTCAGGGATCTGACTGTAGGCAGTGGGACCAGGAAGAGTGCCGGGTGCTCACAGACTTGGTGACTGAGTTCTGTCAGACTGAGGATGCACACAGCATCTGCTGTCTGAACTGACTCGTCTTCCTATCTGCTTTGTTCAAGAGGAGTGTGCCATCATCCAGCCCTCAGCACCTGTACAAGACAACACACAGTTAGACAGTCCGTTTGTCCAGTCCCCAGGTCCTGTGATTGCTGCCAGCAGTGAAGTAAGTGATGATCGATCAAATATGGATGATATGTCTGGTTTCGGTATGCACTTGACTTCAGAAGAGACTGACACAGGAACTGCAGCTAGCTCCCATGTTGACGCTCAGCCTTCACAGGTCACACCCACTGGGACTGAAGGGGAGTCTGTCCGTGTCAAAGGCACTGTACATGACACAGCGAGTGGTCAAAGCAGTGCTGCACGCAAGAAGCGCAGTAAACGTCAGAGACGACGCACGCTGTGTCCGAAAAGACTGTTTGACAGAACCGCCAACGACAAACTTCAGGTATTGGAGGACAATCAGGACACACTGGCCGCTGAACTTTCTGAACATCAGAACAAACTTATTTCATATCTAGAAGATATGAAGATAGCGGTTAAAAAATGAAATTAAACATTACATCAGTCAAAAAATAGAAACTCTGATAGAGTCAGTGGGTCTTTTTCAGAAACGCTTCAACAGCTTAGAAAGCCAGTTAAAAATACTATCAGTAAGGAGAATCATTCATTGAAAACACAATTAGGAACCCTCCAATCTCAGATTAAAACTCGGATGGAAAAGGCTCGCACTACTACCACTTCCACACAGTATGACACAGCAGACATCCTGCTAGCGGAAGAACACCTCTTTCCTGACATCCGCGATCCTTCAACTCAAAGTGATGAGGAACACCCACGTGACACTGCACATAGTCCTGAAATGTCTACAAACAATACGTCCACCTCCAGGACATCCTTGAAGCAAAATAGCCCTGTGACACACCAAACACCATTGACACCTGTCTCTATTCACAATTCCTTTCAGGTCTTAGGAGAGGACAGCGCTGACACTATTGAACAGAAATGTGACCAAAACGATTCTAGTATACAGGAGGGTAAAACAGATACTGAACAAAACCTTCATCTTCAATCAGTCAGTCAGGACAAGTCCCCAGCGCAAATGTTACGCGAAATAAAGATTCCCGGGTATTTTTCTTCTTCGTCCTCATTGGTGATTCTGTCCTGAGGTATATCGATCAAAGACGTCTTGGCAGTGAGAAAGACAGGGTGTTCAAACTGTGTGTTCCCGGGATGACAACGAAGGATCTGATGCTGTGGCTGGGCGCAATACCAGACAAATTCACCCACATCCAGCATGTGATTGTCCATGTAGGGGTCAATGATTGCCCCGCTGGCCCTGTGCCCATGACACAGTGGACAGAACTTATCAATCTCTGCAAGATCTCCTTCCCTTCAGCTGCCATCACCTTCAGCTCCATCGTCCCGGCACGAGGACGTCACCCTTTTAATAACTCCATCTTTCCCTCCAACAGAACCTTGCGTACAGCCTGCATTGCTGCTGAAATCAACCTGATCCACAATCATGATACGTTATTACTAAGAATGGTGCCCCAAGACTCGCATATTACAAAGATCCTGTTCAACCCAGTTTTAAAGGTACTGCAAAACTAGCCACCAATTTTATGCAGTTTTTGCCACGTTTCTCTCGTCAGACCAACAGCCGACATAGTGAAGGTGGCTTTTCGTCACAGCGACAGCCCGAAAGTGATGGGCAAATGGAGCAGCGGCCAGGTGCTTTTGACAGCACCCAGCACGGTGCAGGGTAGACTCACGCCCTGAGTTTGGTCAGTATTCAGGACGTGGTTGCTATGCGGCTGGCGCCCCATCCATATCTTCCATGATCCACTACCCCATGCTGCCGTTCCAGAGACAGGGAGGATGGACCGACCCCAGGACACACCAGGCTCAACCCGAGGACGCCATTCCCACTCGACGTGTTCCGCAGCAGCAGCGCTACGACGCCGTCGAGGCCGTTCAGCCTCCCATCAACACAGAGCCTGGTCCCACAGCCGCGTTACAACACCACAGAGGCCTATCAGCCTCCCTTCAACAGGGGTCCTGCTCATTCACAGCAGCGGTATACCAACGGGGACGAGGCCTTCCAGCGTTCGATCTTCAGACAGCCTCAGGACAACAGGACTGTCCCAGTACATGAAGCCAGCCGGGCTACCTACCCCCTATTCCCCAACCAGTCCCAGGCCTCACTCCAAGGACCCTGGTGTCCCTCCGTTTCATACCCACCTCCCACTTCTCAGAATCCCCATCTAGCCACAGAGGGCTCCTGGAAGACTGTCCCACCAAGCTGCCAGCGAAGCTTCCAGAACCCAGTGGCAGCTGTGCCCCCCCCCCCCCCCCCCCCCCCTACCGCCTGGTGTGTTGGAGATACGTCCCAGCAGACTGGGGAGTACGCCCTCCAACTGCTGAACATGGCGTCACAGTTCCTGAACCAGTCCAGACTTCAATAGTTTCTATATACACCACCCTGATCATATGACTATCTAAATTAGAATGGGTGGAAACTCTGTGTGTGTGTGTGTGTGTGTGTGTGTGTGTGTGCATGCTCGGGTGTGCACTCGCGCATGCGCACATGCGTGCACGTGTTATTGTATTGAGAAAAAGTAAGGGGTGGGGGTTGAACGAGCGGGGACGGAGTGGAGCGAGAGCGGGAAGGGGGAGGGCGAAAGAATGAAGGAGGAAGAATGGTGTACTATCAAACATTAAATGTAAAGAGAATTGTAGTAACCATGTGAAAGTTATCAACGAATCGGATACTTCCTTGTTTCCTTTGTCTGATTTGCTATTAACAAAAATAATTCAAATGTCACTGGTATAAAAACATGTTCATCAATATGTTAACAGTTAAGGATTTTCATGTATTACGAGAGAGAGAGAGAGAGAGAGAGAGAGAGAGAGAGAGAGAGAGAGAGAGAGAGAGAGAGAGCATGTGTGAAGGTATGTGAGTGCGTATGTGTATGCGTGGATGTGCACGTGTTAGCGCTCGCAGTGACGCGCGCAGCCACGTGCGCGAGGATGTATGATGCTGATACCGGACCCTGGTGATCGGAATGGACTTGTGAACTCTACTCGGTTTTTTGGTTCACGGCGTTTGTGTTTCGTCCCCGGATTGCTGATATTGCTATTTCTTGCTGAGTTTTGCCGCATATTGTTGTAGCTATAAAATTATCATTCTTGACTTGTTTAAGGCAGCTGACTCTTTTTTGCCTTTTTTTTTGTTTGTTTGTTTTGTTTTTTTTGTTGTTGTTGTTGTTGTGTTGTCTCTGCTAAACTTCATCTGAAAACAGGTGTTCCTGCTGTTTGACTATTATTTTGCTCGTTTATCTGTAGTGTTGTGTAATCCGTAGAGTTTATTTGTAAATCAGTTTCATCTATAATGAATGAATGGTTGTCTACATTTGGCTTGAAAATAGGCTATCTAAACGTGTGTCATCTTTTAAACAAAATTTCCGATGTTCCCCAACATTTTAACCAATTCCAATAACTGTTTCCATTGTTTTTATTTTTCAGAATCTCGACTTTCCAATATAGTACCTGATAATTTAGTTTCAATCCAAGGTTATAATACTATAAGAAGAGATCCAAAGACAAAACTTGAAACAGGTTTAGTGACCTATATTCACAACTCGATTAATTATAAACCGATCAACAGT
>JADBJO010010430.1:47298-72961 GCA_016801955.1 Conus betulinus | reverse complement strand
CCAAAGACTGTTTTTCCCACATTCAAAATAATTTTTTTCACAGGGTGACACGCCTTTGCGCTTTTCAGTCATTCAAACGTTGGTGTTCCTACTGGGTGACCTTTACTCGCAACTTAAACTTTGACCTTTTTGCGTCTAACTTCCAAGACTATGAATACAGATTCGATTCCAAGCAGATTTTGTTTTTTCTATTCTGCATTGCAGAGCTGCATGTAGCATCTGTCCAATCTAGCATTCTTCCTCCTAGTGGGAACTGGAAAGAAGAAAACGAGCCTTGGAAGTAAGTTGTTACTACAAGATACTAAACGTCAGCTGTCGACCGTATAGAAGTGTACAAGTGCGTCAAACCATGAACTGAAGCACCACATCAAACCATGAACTGAAGCACCACATCAAACCATCAACTGAAGCACCACATCAAACCATCAACTGAAGCATCACATCAAACCGAAGAAAAATCTGTTATCTCAGTTCCGTTTCAAAACGCGTCAGCATTTTATTTACTTCTAATTCTTAAAATGAGGTATGTCTGTTTTTCTATGCATATTTATATATATATATTATATATATATATATATATTATATATATATATATATATATATATATATATATATATGTGTGTGTGTGTGTGTGTGTGTGTGTGTGTGTGTGTGTGTGTGTGTGTGTGTGTGTGTGTGTCTGTCTGTCTGTCTGTCTGTGTGTTTATATGCATCTGTGTAAGTATGAGTATGTTTCTGTGTGTGTATCAGGAGGAGGGGGGGGGGGAACATATGTGCACACACACACACACACACACACACACACACACACACACACACACACACACACACACCACACGGCCTGTAAAAACTGAATAAAATTATTGTTGTTATTGTTGGTGTTATTGTTGTTACACACACACACACACACACACACACACACACACACACACACACACACACACACACATACACACATATCCAGAGAGAGAGAAGTGATGACAATGGTGTTAATAATGATGATGATGATTCTGATGAGGATAACGATGCCAGGTTTTTTGGGTTTCTTTGTTTGTTTGTTTGTGTTTTGTTTGGTTTTGGTTTTGGGGGGGGGGTGGGGTTTGGTTTTTTTTTTTCCCAAGGGAGCTGAATGCTCTGATCTTCTGAGCATCAGTGCTACAATTACCTCCCTTACTCCAAAAGAAAGTAAGGCATCTCTCTCTCTCTCTCTCTCTCTCTCTCTCTCTCTCTCTCTCTCTCCTCTCTCTCATTTGAGCATATTATGCAGATGGGGATGAGACGAAGAGAGATTAATAAATAATTAAGTGCTGTGTGTCCTTGACTGTCATTGCTATATTCCACACTAGTTTACGGATGTGAATATATTATTATTCATGCCAGGAATTGGATAGACAAATGTTTATTTCTGTGTTTGTCTTTTTGTTTGTCGTTGCTGTTTCTGAAAGGACATTTCGCCACTGTGTAGTGACAACACAGACAGAACAGTGTGTCAGTGGCTGGGCCATAGTCAAACCACAGCTGTCATGTGTCAGCACCAAACTGAGTGGACCCAGTCACAGGAAAGCTGGCAGTTCTTAGCCCATTATGTAGCCTGACACATTAACATAGATTACCTGATAAAAGAGGGATAGAAATGAGAAACAAACGTGGACACTTAAAGCAGTCCCAAGTCTCATTCAGCTTCTTTCCCTTTAGAATCTGTTCAATCTCTAATGCTGACTGTGAAGAGGAAAAAAGCAAGAAGTAAATCTTGATATTGAATTAGTTGTTCTCCCCCTGGGGGGAGTGGGCCGATCCTGGAGTACTGCAATACCAGCCAACCCGTGGCGAAGGTGGAGCAAGCCCCTGACACTTCGCCGAGGTTCAAAAATCAGTTTAATATCGAAGCCCCCGGGTAGAGGGCGTATCAGATATTAAGCTGATAAGACCAGATACTTTTTTTCGTTTTTATAAAACATCTTTATTCAAATTTACACAGTTACAAAATCAAATGAAATCAAGAACATACATTTTGTTCGAATGAAAGCAACAGACACACACACAAATACACCAAGCGCACGGGACCCTATGAAACAGGAATAAAAAGAAGGAATGCAATATACTATGAAAATAACAACAACACTTGCAAGGAGCACACCAACCCACTCCAAACCATTTCAACGTCAAAACAAACACCATACAGAATAATAGTAATAAAAACGTCCAATCATCACACCCCAAAACGTCCACTGACTCCACCCTAACCTCTACATCACACACACACACACACACACACACACACACACACACACACACACACACACACAGGCACGTTTAAATCGTATCAAATAAACCCAGCAAAGGGAAATAATTAGTAATGCATTTTTCTCCATTCTTAATCGGACAGACTAAAGTTCACAACGAGACCATCATCGGGCACGTCACAAATACTTTTAAATAATCAAAATGAACTAAAGGGTTCTCTCTCTTAAACCGGGAGTAGTCAACCCAAAGACGACACTTCACACGACACAAAAAATAACAAGCAATGTCTACAGGCCGCATGACTTTCTTGTCAAAGCGTGCCCTGCTCCTGCACTGCCAAATGGAGTACCGATATTCGGACAACAGAACTAAGAGTGTACTCTTCCTAGAATGACAAGTAGCAGCATGGTTCAACACGGAAAACCGAACACATTCTAGGTTGATCCCAATACCCTCAATGTCTGTGTACCATTTGGCCAAAAATCCTTTAGCCATCTGAATATATGGGCAATAATAAAATAAGTGTGGAACTGTCTCTACGTCGGATTTACAAAAGCTGCACCACTTGTTGACTGGCATGTTGAAAGTATAAAGAAGATAAGCCACAGGGAGAATATCATGAGCTAATTTGAAAGACATGTTTACAGTCAAAGGATCAAGCGATTAGAGGGCGATGTAAAAAATGTACGAAAGTCAGTCTGAGGGAATTTTCTTACTACTTTGGGCACTTGCTCATATCTGGCGACCACTGTTCATAAAACGATGTTCATTTAGCTCCCTTTATACTTTTAATGTGAAGACTTGGATTATTACGATTATACCACCTTTGGCTTGGAAAGATGCGTAGTATTTCGAGATAAAAATTCGTTCTTACTTCTCCAGAAGAAAGAGAATATTTCACCGTCGATTTTTTTAATAAAGTGTTCAGGAGCATGAACAACAGAGGCCAAATACCACAACTCACATAACACCATAGTATTGACAATGACAGCCCGGCCATATATTGACATAAGACGACTACTCTAAAGATGTAGACATATGTCTGCAGAAACCTTGTCCTTAAGGGCCTCAGGCCGATAGGACGTAAATCTCACCCTTAACAGTAACTACTCTATACACCGAAAGGTTTCTTGATTTATCACTAAAACAGGTGTCCAAATTTCATCTACATTTTGATTTTTGTCCACACAAGCGATTCCAAAGGGGTGGTTGGACCGATTTTGTCAGTTACCAAAAAAAATGACCCTGGCATTTTCCTGTGTTTGATTCGGCACCCGACCCCTTCTCGAAAATATATAAACCATGTAAAGACTTTGTCAGCGGACTGTTCAATGGATAAAAAGAAATTGCTGTCATCGGGAAAAAGCCGGAAGTTTTTGTTCTGTGGATGGTTAACTATAACATTGCTAGAAATGTCAGTGTAAAGGGCCATAATCCATAGGATAAACCTGTCGTCTAGCCTAAAGGCACAAAACAAGTGTTCATGAGATACCCGATCGAAAGCTTTTTCTTGATCCAGACTGAGTAAAATTCCACCAGTCTGTCCTCTTGACCAAAATCTAAAATATCCCGTACGAGGTGGCAACTATCTATTATGGAGCGACCAGGAACAGCACTAGTTTGGTCAGGGTAGATAACCTGATCTAAGACTGTTTTCAGCCTGTTGCATAACGTTTTGCGAAAAATCTTGTGACTGATGTATGGGAATAGGTCTATAGTTTTTTAAGTGTTCAGAGTTGTTGTCACCTTTACAGATCAACGAAGTATAAGAAAGTTTCTGAGATGGGGACAGACTGTCGGAAATTTAGATAATGTTATAAACCAAGACAGGCAACAACAGATTGGTAAGTACTGCATACAATTCTTTGGTTAACCCGTCACTACCTGGAGATTTATCAGACGCCATGCCTAAACAAAGAATGCCGAATTTCATTCGGAGTAACAGGCGCTCCCAAACTTTTCGGCATCATTCATCTCCACTCTTGGCAGATCAGTGAGTAGATCGCTCACAACACCAGCGTCAACACACCAGCGTCAACGTCTTCCCGAGTAAACAAGGTTTCGTAAACCTCTGTAAAAACTGATATAACAGAATTTGTTGAGATACACTTCTCGCCTTCGAGTTAAAGACTGCATTAGAAATCTTTCGTTTCCCCCCTGAAAAGCTCTTTCTTTAAAAAGAATTTTGATGTTTTTACCCCTTGATCTAAAACCTGGGCTTTGGAACGAATTTGAGCCCCTCGTAACCTGTCCTGCCGGAGCTGTAAAATTTTATCCTTTGTGGTTTGGGTGGCCTCCCAGTTCCCTTGTTTATCGAAAAGAAAGAAGTCTCTACGAAGGGTGTTGAGTTCAGAATTTTCAAGTTCTTTCTTGTTTTGAGAAAAGATATATTAGACTGAATTTAACTTTTCAAATCGTCCCACCAACATATTTCATCATCAGACGGTGTGATTTGTAAATAAGTTCTCAAAAAATAACGACATGTATAGTCAATGTAGCATTCATCCTGGTAAGTGACTGTTGTTAAATTTCCAATAAAACTGACCGATTTGAATATGTGAAAAGGAAGACAGAGAGCAACAAAAAGATGGTCAGAGTTGGGATATGAAATATGTCGAACATCAGAAAGAGCATTTAACAAACAAGATAAAACATAGCATCGATCGAGTCGACAGCTAACATCACGCCCATGCCAAGTATATTCCTTCGTATTTGGATATTTATGCCGAAAAGCATCAATTAAAAGGAAATCCTGAGTTAAGGCAGACAGCTCCCTCCAGCCTCCTGTCCTGATTACTCTCCCTTTTGTCATGGGTAGCGCTGGCGACACAGTCAAAATCACCACCCAAAATAACAGGCCGTGCACACAGCAATACAGGTTGTCAAGAAAGATTTTACGTTCCTTGGGAACATTGGGTGCATACACATTAACAAGACGGCAGCTGTGTTCTTCGAAGCTGATAGCAAAAGACACATGACGTCCAAAAACAACAAACTCAAAACTACGGACACAACTATCAAAAGTATTACTTAAATATATTTGCCAACACCTTTTCCTCGATTATTCATTAGTGACCAGTAAACGGTACCCCCAAATTCCATGCAATTGACTTCCCAAGACAGTCTATGAACGTGGGTTTGTTTAGACAGCATATATGGTGGGTTTGTTGTAGAAAGCATTCTATGATTTGTCAGTCTTTCCTTCAAAAAGTAAGCTCTATTAGGGTCTCTCAGACCATTACAATTCAAAGAAAAAAAAATGCGAACCATGTTTGGAAGAATAACAATAATGTCTGAAAAATGGACACAATAAAATGAAAAAGTTGGAAGGAAAACAAACTGAATATACGATAAAAGAATGCATCTGACTGATTGCAAAGGGTTATAAACATGGTTAATTGCTTCCCCTCTTCATCAGACAATGAAAGAAACACAGAAGCAAAGGAAAACTTCACACACACACACACACACACACACGCGCACGCGCACGCACGCACGCACGCACGCACGCACACACACACACACACACACACTGAGCAGCAAATTCCTGGAAAATGGGTAGTCAGAAAAACAAACAGGCAGAGAACTACGAAGGCACAAGCCAACCTAGAACGACAACAGGTGGCATGTCACACATGACTGAGCGTGAGCTACACGTGCTTGGCAAGAAAAACTAAAGCCCCCAGGTAAAATGAAGCCTCCAGACGGGACAAATGGTACAAAGAAAAACCCGTGTGGGAGGAGGTTACATTATATGACCGAGGCAAAAGAGCCAGTGCGGGATTCACTGAGTGGCGCTCAAAAGACGACGACGTGTTGTGCAGTCGCTCCGGTCAGCACGTATGAACGCACCGTGTGAAGTGCGTGCAGTGACATGTGACTGTGTTAGCGTTTATCCTTTGGGGAGAAAATAGTTTGAAATAAGTTGTTTGGCTTTGGTCAGTGTGATGATTTATCGTGTAGTGAGAACACTTTTTTTCTTAAACATCAACAAAATCTGACCCCTTACAAAATAAGATGATGAGTAGTGAATCAACCTACAGAGAGTGGTAAATAAAGCTAACCAAATGTTAGGTATCATTAGAAAGAAGTTTTCCTCATTTAGATAGATACTTTTTTTTAATTATACAAAGCTTTTGTCAGGCTACATTTGGAGTATGCTAATGTGATTTGGAGCCCTTTTTTAAAGCGTCAATCAACAGTGTTAGATAAAGTTAAAAGACAAGCAACCAAATTGTTAACGCATTGCAAAGACTTACCGTATAATGAAAGATTGAAATATTTGAATCTGCACTTGCTGAGGGTAAGAAGGATCAGAGGTGACCTAATTCAAGTTTACAAGATATTTAATGGCTGTGATGATATTGACGTTGATACTTTCTTTTTCTGTTGAACAACTTGCGAGTACTAGAAAGTCTGAAGGAAAGATTTTTATAAAGCACTGTAATACTAATCAACGTAAATTTTCATTTTCATATAGAGTTGCTAACCACTGGAACGAATTACCTGCTAACATTAGATTTGCACTAGATATTAATACTTTCGAGAATTTCCTAGATAATGATTCAAAATTTAGAGAACTGTTCTATGCTATGATGGATTGCAATGAAGATATTGATTAATTGTAGCATGCCATCTGACCCAGAAAGTAAAGAATTTTAGAGGGGACACATGAGAGCCCGCGAGGTCTAGGCTAATGAAGGCCAGTCCCTATTACTACAACTACTTAACTAAATCTGTCCAGGCGAATTTCAGAACAATTCGAGAGGTTACGGTCAGATACCTTTGATCTGCAGGAGGAAAATGATCCCCTGAATGAAAAGCTAATGGTAGCGGAAGACCAAATAGGATATTTACAAGATGAAATAGCCAGTGTCAAAAAAACTCTTACAGACGAGAAAAAAAAAGCAAGAAACGAAATAGAGCAGTATCAAAGGAGAGACTCCGTTCGACTCTTGGGAGAGAGACCAGACAACGGACAGGAATTGGGGGCAGAGAGTGAGACAAAACTGTTGTCTCTCATCCACAGAAAATCCTCTAACTCATATTGGAGCTTCGGACATCAGTGTCGCCCATCGTGTCGGGGTAAGAGGTGACCGACCGAGAGACCCATCATCATCAAGTTCGTCACCCGTAAACACAAGAGTGAAGTTCTCAGCAAACGGAGACTTCTCAAAGGAACAGGCATGGGAATAGTGAAAGACCTTACCCTCTTAAACATGTCTCGCCTCGACCTGGTGAAGAATCAATGCAACGTTAAAAGCTGCTGGACCAAGGAAGGCAAGATTTGTGCTATTCTGAACAACGACAAGAAAGTCCATGTTCCAAACGGTGACATGAGTGTGCTGAGCAACGCCGGCAGTGAAGTGGCCAGACCAGACATCGAAGACGTGCCCACCGTACCGCACTCCCCAGACAGCCGACCCCAGCGACAGAGGCTCTCAGGCCTTGGGACTGTCCGCTCCTCCAGCACCCCCAAACGTGGTCCCCAGCCAGCCAACCCCCGCAGTCACACACCAGGGGGTGTGCGGCATCCCTCAGCCAGCCTCCCTCCAGCCAGCCTCCCTCCAGCCAGCCTCCCTCCAGACAGCCGACCAGCAGAGAACGCCCTAGTGTCCGAGGAAGCTGGAGCAGCCGACATAACGGGTAGGTTAAGTAGTGAGGACCCAGGAATCGACATCCCCCAGCCCTCACGCTGTGACTCCGGCAGCAAGGATGTCTTTATGGCACCCCAGGACAATCAAGAAACATCGTCTGACCACCAAACATCAGCACGTCTGTAAATATGATTACTATTATTATTATTGAAGTTCTTATTTTTCCATTCACAATATTTGTCATGTTCTCCCCCCCCACTATTGTTACTTCTTTTTCCATTTCCCTTTTTAGTCATCTTGCTGGTGCTGTTTACCCCCCCCCCCCCCCCCCCTCCCACCTACCCTCGCCCTTCTCCACCCCCTTCCCCCCTCACGTTCCCCGCGCCCCCTCGAAAGGTTCACATGTGCACACACACACACGCGCGCGCACGCACGCACGCACGCACGCACACACACACACACACACACACACACACACACACACACACACAGAGTAGTGGTTTTACTTTTTTGCTTTACATGTATTTACTTATTGATTTTGTAATCACAGCTTGCTGTAAAATGATAGCTATCTACTGAGAGGACTAGGATGAGAGGACATCGACCCAGATGGGCTTTATTTATTTCGCACTCACCCACGCATGCACATGCACATCAACACACACACTCTCTCTCTCTTTCTCTCTCTGTCAGTCTCTGTCTGTCTGTCTGTCTGTCTGTCTCTCTCTCTCTCTCTCTCTCTCTCTCTCTCTCTCTCTCTCTCTCGCACATACGCTCGCGCACACTTGCACATACACACACATGGTCTTTGCTTACAAATTTTTTGTGTGAACACGTACATAATTTGTTGTTGAGACAGGAATAGCAACAAAGATAGTCGATGTTCATTTGATGTGTGAATTACATTGGTTGAGGTGTGACACTTCAAACAGAGGGATACACTAAGGTTTTCTCAAGGTTTTTCTGTGCATCTTTTTTTCAACCTTATAGTTATGTTGTTATGTTTCGGAAGGATGTACCTATTTCACCAGTACTGATTTTATTTTCACTGACTACTCAAGGCTGTGTGTTTTGAAGCGGTGATTTTATGTCGTATGGATTTCGAAGCGCACATGACGCGAAATACTGGAATCATTACTTTTGTGTGTGTGTGTGTGTGTAGTAGTAGTAGTAGTAGTAGTAGTAGTAGCAGCAGTAATTATAGCAGTAGTGATGGTTGTAGCAGTTACTGGGTAAATTTCTGGTTGGATACTATAAACAAAATAACAACCCCCCTTCTCCCCCGCACACACATGCACGCACACAAGCATGTGCGCGCACGCGCTTGCACCCCCCCCCCCCCCCACACACACACACACACACGCACTCATACACACACTACTCCCCCCCCCCCCCCCCCCCCCCCCCCCCCCCTTTTTTTTTTTTTTTTTCTTTTAAATTGGGTTCTGTTGTCATTTATTTGTGGTCCTTCCACCGGCCTTCCGAACTGGTTGATGGCAGGTAGCGCCGCGAGATAGGAATGACAGAGGGACCTGTGCGTACTTGTGTTCTCAGAGGAGAGAGAAGTGAACAGTGAAATCACACTGCACATTATTGTCATGACAGTTTTCATGTCTCGCATCAGCGCGTCTCATGCAAACAACATGGATGAAAGATGGAACTATGACTTTGTGTGCTTAAACAAGATTTTGAACTTGAGAAGGGTAGAAGAAATGTACATGTTTGAAAGAAAATTAGAGAGCTTGAGTGACAGGGCTAGCTTCTGTCTCCACAGCTGTGACAGAACAGATACACAAACTCTTAATTTTGGGCTTATTACCTTTTTGATACTTTGTCCTAATCCGTTGAGTTATTGTATAGTAAAAAAAAAAAAAAAGTAAACTATGTAATGTGCATAAAACTCCAAAATCACATGACAGATTTAAAAAAATAGCATCGATAAATGTCCAAGGCCTTAGTAATTACATCAAAAGAAGAGTTGTGTTTAACTATACGAGGGGGAAAGGCTATTCGATGTACTTTCTACAGGATACGCCATTTTGAAAAGAAATCAGAAAGACAAGTAAGAGCGGAATTGGTGAGGTATGAACGCTACTTTGCTTCATTTTCTTCGCAGTCTCGAGGTGTTGCTATTTTAATAAATAATAATTTTGATTTCAAGGTTAAAAATTTCATTTCAGACCCATTGGGAAATTATGTCATTTTGACATGAACAAATATAATAAAGATTTGACTTCTGTTAATATATACGGACCTAAAAAGGATGATCCCAGTTCTCATCAAATGCTTCACGATAAATTACAGAACCTCACAAATCCCAATATTGTTGTAGCAGGAGACTGGCACTTGGCTCTTGATCCATATTTAGACTGTTAATAACCCTAAAGCACAAGAAAGAGTTACGGAATTAATTAACTATTTGAAGTTGGTAGACGTATGGAGGGAAAGAAACCCAGAAGTGAAAAGATTTACTTGAAGACCAAACCCTCCTCATCAAAGCAGACTTGATTTTTTTTTCTTGTTTCTGAAAATCTCGTTTCCTATGCCAAAGATGCTGATCTATTGATTGGTTAGAGAAGCGACCATTCTCTTGTCATTACACAATTTGACAGTGAACAGGTGGGGTAACTTTTGCTCCCATAAGAAAACCTAACACAGAGTAACTTTTATTCAAGACTGGCACAGCCTTTTAAACTTGAATAAAGTCAGACTATTACAAATACAAACAATCTGATAGTGGGGGAAAAACAAGCGCAGGTCAACACAACTCAGCCGTCTTCATAATAATGACTTGGTAAAAGATTGGGACGTAAGGAGGCGGGGGGGGGGGGGGGGGGGGGAGCCAAGGTTCAAGATGGAGAAACTGGGAACATGAAATTAATAAAATATATATTACAGATATGAAAACTCTTCTTCTAGCTGCATAAGGGAACCATCGTAATCCCCTTTGAAGGCAGATATTGGGGGGGGGGGGGGGGGGGATGGGGGGGGGGGAATGTGCTACATTTTATACTATTTGCATAATGTCTTTAGTTTTTTTCAGCAACTTTTTTTTTCCTCCCCACACTTTCGTTTGGCTTCATTTGCTACCCTTCACTGGCTGCTTTGGGGTGCTATTGGATTCTTTCTTGCACCCTTGGTGGTGAGAACACCATGGTATTATGGACTGTGGTGTGTCTCTATTTGACGCCAGGAATGAGACACAACCAACCGTGTCTCCCTGATGAGTTCCGATCCAGCGGACGAAAGGCCTAAGAGCAGGCAATACAAATATATCGGCCTTCAAAGGGGATTACGATGGTTCCCTTATGCAGCTGGTGAAGAGTTTTCATATCTGTAATATATGTATTTTATTTCATGTTCCCAGTTTCTCCCCCCCCCCCCCCCCCCCCCCCCCCCCCCCCCCCCCCCCCCACTCCCCTCTCTCTCTCTCTCTCTCTCTCTCTCTCTCTCTCTCTCTCTCCAAGTCCAAATCTTTGCCAAGTCATCATTATGAAGACAGTTGAGTTGTTGGCCTTTTATTTCCTTTCTCATATTGGTTGTGACTTGTATTGCGTATGGTGAAATGATACTGTATATGTCACACTGATTGTAAAACGTTTAGTTTCAAAGAAAAGAACCTTCTCAGCAAGGAGAAAAAAAAAAGCAAATGCATACACACCAACTAAAAACTTTGTACAATGACTCGAGCATACGATATGATCCCGTCTCGTACGAACAACACTAAGATTCTTTGAAAGCTTCAACTGACTTTACTTGATTAGAGCAAAGACGTCGGCCATCGGAATCCCGACCGGAAGTTACATCAACGAAATGACATAGCCGCTGCGCGTGCCGGAAGTCTGTAAGTATCGTCTCCTATGTACGACGTATCATCACATCTCCCCCTTTTCGTTACTGGACAATCAGCCATTCAAAATCGTGCAAAATCAATCTTTATAGAGTCCAAATGAAATAACCGAGGGAGAGACTACTAAACCGGTGTCAGTGTGTAAAGGTACTGTCACTGAGGTTTCATTCCTGGTAGAGGGCAGGAAGGTTGATGACCCGGCCCCTGCATGTCCTGCATACTGGTTCAGCTACTGGAGTCGGAGACCCTGGAGTTGGCTCTGGAAGAGTAGCTGGACCAGCAGGCTCTTCTGGTGGTTCCCCTGGTATGTCTGGACTGGATGCTCTGCTAACTCGTACAGCACTCTGACATATGTCTCAATGTTTTCAACAGACTGCTGATTATGCTGATGAAAGACGGCTCTTTCATGAATGATGTTGGCTTTGGGATTGAAATGTTCTTTGAACATGTGTATGACGTCATCAAATGTTGTTATTTGGTGGATCTGGCGGATCTTGATCTGCGCGATGCTCTGTATGAATGGTGAAAGTGCTGTAGATCTTTTCTGCGTCAGCGCCCACGCTATAAATTAAAGAACTAGCTTGAATGTCAAAGTTTTCTCTGTCTCCTGTTGATGCAGTGCAGTACCGATGAAGGTGCTGTCGCCATGGGGCCATTTGCTATGGCTTGCCGAAGTTGAATGCGTCAGGCGGGTTTGAATGCCATGGATTGTCCGATTTATCCACAAACTTGTACTCACAGTCGTCTTGCTGCTTTACCGCTGCCACCATCTGCCGTGACTCGAGCTTACGTTACGATCCCGTGTCGTACAAACAACACTAAGATTCTTTGAAAGCTTCAACTGACTTGACTTGATTAGAACAAGCAAGTCGGCCATCGGAATCCCGTCCGGAAGTTCATATCAACGAAATGACATAGCCGCTGCGCATGCCGAAAGTTTATAAGCATCGTCTGCTATGTACGACGTATCATCACAGTAAGAAAAACATACAAGTAAGAAAAAAACACCTTTGAGGTAGTAAAACACACACACACACACACACACACACACACACACACACACACACACACGAAACACCATGATTAAACGTCATAGGTCCTTGAAACTAAACGTACCATTATACAGAAATCCTGCTGAACACAAACATGACTTTGGTCAATTGTTCCCACCTTTCAGTCTCTTTGTTTTCGGTCCTTTTGCCTCTCTTCTCCTTTCGAGAACTCAAACAGAAGAAAAAAAAATACTGCTGTGGGTTCAGGGAATGGAGGTATGGCCTGACCACACGGTATAGCACTATCCTGGTTAGGTGGAGACACTGAAATCACCGATTCCTTAGCACCAATCTCTTCCAGCACTGCTACGGGAGTCACGACGTCTCCATCAGCAGAAACAGTCATGTCACTGTCACTGGGTGTCCTGATCTTCTGGCCTACAGCGGTGAACTGCGGCTTTTCCCAGCGGCGAGGAGGTAGTAGAGCAGCCGCAGAACTCTGTGCGTGTCGCGTCGTTCCCCGTCTCCCGTCGCTGACGTGATGCCTCATGCTCCGTCCCAGAATCAAAACGCGTCCCTGATCACACTGGGCTCGTTGGTGGCCAAAACTTCTTACACTTCAGGCATAGTGGCTCTTGACCAGTCCCCTTGAAGAGCGCTCCAAGACCATAGCCCTGAAAGTGACCACATGTGGAGGAAAATTTCACTGTTCCTGCGTGCGTAAGAGACGGAAGAGTTGTATCCCGTTGTATAAACCATCTCTCTGGTCTTTCTCCATTTTGCTGTTTAAAACTCTAAATCCTTTGGGGAGGAAATAATCCTCAAAGTACTTGAGATCAATGTGCAGCGGAACCCAGTGAACGAAACGCGTATGTCTTTAAAGACGTCTCTCTGGGCACTACAATACACAGTCGTACCGCCTATGGCGAATTCCTTCACAGTATCCACCATTCGAAGTGCGGATGATTCAGTCTGAAACGTTACAAAAATCTCGAAGGGGCTGTCTGCCTTCCACATTGAAATGAAATCATCAACATGCTGGTGCTTCAGATGCCCAAGAAACTCCGAACGGGTTATCTGCAGAGTGCGTTTTCCAGAGAGGTGGAAGCGGACAGCTCTGTCGTGTGTATCAAGGGAGACGAACTCCCGGCTAAACCCTGTACTACTTCTATTTGAATGATATATAAACCGTGTTGAACACGTACTCAGAAACTTTGATGATCTAGTCCTAAAAGGTAGATCACGCTTCACACAGATAGGCTACTTTGATCTTATCAAAAGGCCGAGAAGCCATAACAAACACTTGTGAGGAAATTCTTCGCCTCTCAGATTCTGTGTCATTTTTCTGTGGTGTGCAACTTTGCACACTGCTTACATAAAAATACACAAAAGTGAGTAAACACTAAATTAATACTTGTCTGTTTTACCATTTTTTATTTTTCCATAAACAGTTTTTGTTGCAGGTCAATAACAAACCCTTACACATACGAAGGGAAGCAATTTGTTTCACAAACTGTCTCAACTCTTGTTTCTGTGTGTTCTGACTCAAGAGTCTAATAAAAATTTACCTTAGGGAAATTTTCGGCAGCTACTGCTGGTCTTCATCAGCCCCGACTGACTGGTAGTTGTGGTGGGTGTTGGTGTTCTCTGAGTCGTCCTCACTGGTGGAGTGATTGGTGTTCAGCACACTCTTGTAAATGGTGGACAGGTCATAGCCATAGTCTCTGTTCAAACTTGGTTTTCTCTCCCTGATTTCTATTGCTTCTTTCACTTTCCTTTTAGTGAACTGTGATTCAGCTGCAATTATGGTGGCTTGACACTTGTTGGTATGGTGGGATGTTGTTGTCAGATGTTCATAATGTGCAGAAGATTTGGTAGTATGTTCATTTAGCAAACAAGGGTGGATAACCTGTTCTTAGACTTTTCAGCCTGTTGCATAAAGTTTTGGTTAAAATCTTGTAATCGATGTTCAATAAGAAAATAGGTCTATAGTTTTTCAAGTGTTCAGTGTGGTTGTCATCTCTATTACAGATCAACGAAGTATAAGAAAGTTTCTGAGATGGGGACAGACTGCCTGAATCAAAGATAATGTTATAAATTCTAACCAAGACAGGCAACAACAGATTGGAAAAGGGCTGCATATATTCTTTGGTTAACCCGCCACTACCTGGAGATTTACCAGACGCCATGCCTGACAAAGAATGCCGAATTTCATCCAGCGTAACAGGCGCTCCCAACTTTTCGGCATCATTCATCTCCACTGTTGGCAGATCAGTGAGTAGATCGCTCACAACACCAGCGTCAACATCTTCCCGAGGTAAACAAAGGTTTCATAAAACTCTGTAAAAGCTGACAGAATAGAATTTGTTGAGATACACTTCTCGCCCTTCGAGTTAAAGACTGCATTAATAAACTTCCGTTTTCCCCTGAAAAGCTCTTTCTTTAAAAAGAATTTTGATGGTTTTTCCCCTTGATCTAAAACCTGGGCTTTGGAACGAATTTGAGGCCCTCGTAACCTGTCCTGCTGGAGCTGTAAAATTTTTTCCTTTGTGGTTCGGGCAGCCTCCCCCAGTTCCCTTGTTTATCAAAAGAAAAAAATTCTCTACGAAGGGCGTTGAGTTCAGCATTTTCACGTTTTTTTTCTTATTCTGAGAGAAGGTAATAGTTTCAGCTTGAATTTGACTTTTCAAATCATCCCACCAACACATTTCATCATCACATGGTGTGGGTTGTAAATAAGTTCTCAAAAATAATGACATATAGTCAAAGTAGCATTCATCTTGTAATAGACTATTGTTAAATTTCCAACAAGACTGACCGATTTGAATATGGGTGAAGGAGGACAGAGTGAGAGCACAAAAAGATGGTCAGAGTTGGGATATAAAATATGTCGAACATCAGAAAGAGCATTTAACAAGCAAGATGAGACATAAAATCGATCGAGTCGACAGCGAACATCACGTCCATGGCAAGTGTATTCGTTTGTAGTGGGATGCCTATGCCGAAAGCATCAATTAAATTAAAATCCTGGGTCAAGGCAGATAATTCCCTCCAACCTTCCCGCCCTCTGTCTGGATTACTTCCCTTTTTGTCACAGGCAGTACTGGCTACACAGTTGAAATCACCACCCAAAATAACAGGCCGTGCACACAGCAAAACAGGGTACAAATTTTCAAAAAAAGTTTTACGTTCCTTGGGAACATTGGGTGCATAGACATTAACAAGACGGAAACTGTGTTCTTCAAAGGTGATGACAAGAGAAACATAACGTCCAAAAGTATCAATGTCAAAACCATGGACACAACAATCAAAATTATCACGTAAATAAATGCCAACACCTTTCCCTCGGTTATTAGTAAGTGACCAATAAACAGTACCCCCTAACTTCGCTGCAATAGACTTCCCAAGACTCAGACTGTGAACGTGGGTTTCTTGTAGGAAGCATATATCTATTCTATGGTGTCTCAGTCTTTCCTTCAAAAAATAAACTCTATTAGGGTCTCTCAGACCATTGCAATTCAAAGAAAAAATGCAAACCATGTCTGGAAGAATAACAACATCTGGAAAATTGACACAGTGAAAGGAAAAAAAAATTAAAGGAAAACAAGCTAAATGCACAATAAAGGTAGGCTTCCTACTGAGTGCAAAGGGCAAAAACCACGATTAATTGCTTCCCCTTTGTAAGAGAATGAAACCACATGAACAAAACAAACGCACACACACACACACACACACACACACACACACACACACACACACACACTGACCATCAAATGCCTGAAATACGGAATGCAGAAAAAAACAAAAAGGCAGTATATTATAAAGGCACAAGCCAACAGAAAATGTCGACAGGCGGCTTGTCACACATGACTGAACGCACAATGGACATGCCTGACAAGAAAACGAAAGCCTTGATGTAAAATGAAGTCACCCAGACCAGAACATGTGGAGTAGTGTGGGGTGGAGGTAACAATATTATGGAGGAGACAAAAAGCAAATGCATACATATCAAATCGGGAACACCTGTGCACTCAAGAGGGTGGGGGGGGGTGGGGGGCATGATCAATGGGGAGACTACACGCACACATGCGCACAATAAACAGCAAATCTAAAGAAATAGCCAATCAAAACAAGCAAAAAAGGCACTGCACCACAAAGTTACAATCTAACACAAAACCACAACAAGCGATTTGTTAAACATGACCGGGCACGAACAACACATGCCTCGCAAAAAACCAAAGCCTCCAGGTAAAATAAAACCACTAGACCATAACAAATGACACAAAGGAAAACCAGTGTGGGAGGAGGTTACATAATACACCAGAGGCAAAAGAGATATATACATACCAACTCAAAAACAGTGTACAATGGTATACAAAGAACAAAATCACCTTTGATGTGAAGAAAAAAAAAAAAAATCATGGTTAGGCATAGTTCTTGAAACAAAACATACCGTGGTTAAAGAAATCCTCCACACAAAAATCACTTTGGTGAGTGGTGCCCACCTTTCAGTCTCTTTGCCTTTGGCCCTTTCTGTCTCTTTTCTTTGTGAGGACTAGCGACAGGGGAATAAAAGATGGTGTCCATAAGATTGTCTTCATCCACCACCACTGCTGTATCAGCTGTGTCATGGAGAGGAAGGTAGAGCCTGACCACATGGTATTTCACTGTCCTGCGTAAATGGTGTCTCCGAAACTATGTATTCCTCAGCGCCGACCTCTTCTGGTACCACCACAGGAGGCACAGAGTCTTCTTCAGCCGAAACAGTCATGCCACTTTCACTAGCGTTCTTGGTGTCCTGGC
Organism: Conus betulinus; assembly: GCA_016801955.1. Classification (NCBI taxonomy): domain Eukaryota; kingdom Metazoa; phylum Mollusca; class Gastropoda; order Neogastropoda; family Conidae; genus Conus; species Conus betulinus. Next base: position 55,475 of record JADBJO010010430.1, on the reverse strand, counting down.
CCAAGAGAGTCAGCTGTGGCTTTTCCCAGCGGCGAGGAGGCAGCTGAGCAGCCGTGGAACCCTGTGAACCCTGTGCTTGTGCTGTCACGTCGCCCCCCTCTTCCGTCTCTGGCGCGCCAGCTCCATACTCCTAATTAAAACTGATGCCCGTCCTTGGTCACACTGGGCCCGCTGGTGGCCTAACTTCTTGCATTTTAGGCACAATGGTTCACGACCAGTGACTTTAAAGAGGGCCTGAAAGCCATAGTCCTGGAAAGTCACGACATGGGGAAGGAATTCCACTGGTCCTTCGTACCTATCAGACGAAAGAGACGGATCCCATTGTAAAGCCCATCTCTAGCATCTTTCTCCATCTTGCTGCTCAAGACCCGAAAACCCTTGGATTGAAAATATTCTTCAAAATATTCAAGATCAATATGCAGGGGAACCCAATGGACCTGGACATCATTAAAGATGTCGGTCTGCGCACTGCAAAAAAAACAGCTGTATCGCCTATATCAAATTGCTTAACTGTTTCCACCATTCCAATCGCAGATGCTTCTGTTTGAAAAGTAACCAAGATTTCAAAGGACTCTCAGCTTTCCACATGGCAATAAAATCGTCAACATTCTGACGCTTCAAATGTTCCAGAAACTCTGCACGGCTGATCTGCATTGCTCTCTTTTACCAAACAGATGAAAACGAACAGTTCTCTCCTGAATATCAAGGGAGACAAACTCTCTACTAAATCCTTGCACTACCTCCATAGCAATGGAAATATTATCACCGTGGTTTTACATGTAAATTGTAAATGTAAGGAACTAGTCTTACAAGTTACACTCACTTCTCAAGACACTGTGATCTTAGCCAAAAGGCCGGGAAGCAGATACTACACTTTGATCTTAGCCAAAAGGCCGAGAAGCGATACCATGCACTTGCAGAGTCTCTTGCCTGCCCTGAAGCCATGACGCTGTGGAACCGGTTGCAACGTTCGCACTGTGACCAAAACAGCCATTAAAATCGCCCCCCTTCATCCCTCAGCAGTGGGAACACTACCAGTCCAAAGAACCGACCTGCTCAGCGTTTCTCATGCAAACCAGTCATCACGTCAAAGCTCAGAAAAGAACAGCACAAGGTGACAATGCCTTCCAAATGCAATGGTGACGTCATGCCTACGTCAATGCTTTCCCTCGGCCCGTTCCCCTTCAATTTGGTCTGACAGGAGCCCAGACAAGCACTGTTACTCTACTTTGTGAGGGAGCCTGTGTGGGGAGGCAGTCAGGGAGAGGGGAGGGGCAAGCTTGGTGGTTGGGTAGGTGGGAAGGTTGGAGGTCACGTGAAGAGAGACATGCCTGGGGCGTGCTTGATCACGCACGTGTGAACTGGCGTAAGGCTAGCAAGTCTGGTGAGCAGAGGTGTTAAGCAGGTGAAGGGAGAGATTTCATGACATTGATTAGTTGCTTTTCTCTCCTCCTGCGCAGGAGTGGGCCAATCCTGGAGGTACTGCAATACCAGGCCGACCCGTGGCGAAGGCAGAGCAAGCCCCTGACACTTCACCAAGGCTCAAAAATCAGTTTAATATCGAAGCCCCCCCCCCCCCCCTAGGAGGCGTATCAGATATTAAGCTGAAAAGAACAGATACTTTTTTTTTTCGTTTTTATAAAGCATCTTTATTCAATTTTTATATGTTCACAAAATCAAATGACACCAAATACTTAAAATAAGAACAGATACTACACTTTGATCTTAGCCAAAAGGCCGAGAAGCGATACCATGCACTTGCAGAGTCTCTTGCCTGCCCTGAAGCCATGACGCTGTGGAACCGGTTGCAACGTTCGCACTGTGACCAAAACAGCCATTAAAATCGCCCCCCTTCATCCCTGAGCAGTGGAACACTGCCAGTCCAAAGAACCGACCTGCTCAGCGTTTCTCATGCAAACCAGTCATCACGTCAAAGCTCAGAAAAGAACAGCACAAGGTGACAATGCCTTCCAAATGCAATGGTGACGTCATGCCTACGTCAATGCTTTTCCTCGGCCCGTTCCCCTTCAATTTGGTCTGACAGGAGCCCAGACAAGCACTGTTACTCTACTTTGTGAGGGAGCCTGTGTGGGGAGGCAGTCAGGGAGAGGAGAGGGCAAGCTTGGTGTGTTGGGTAGGTGGGAAGGTTGGAGGTCACGTGAAGAGAGACTTGCCTGGGGCGTGCTTGATCATGCACGTGTGAACTGGCGTAAGGCTAGCAAGTCTGGTGAGCAGAGGTGTTAAGCAGGTGAAGGGAGAGATTTCATGACATTGATTAGTTGCTTTCTCTCCTCCTGCGCAGGAGTGGGCCAATCCTGGAGGTACTGCAATACCACGCCTACCCATGGCGAAGGCGGAGCAAGCCCCTGACACTTCACCAAGGCTCAAAAATCAGTTTAATATCGAAGCCCCCGGGCAGGAGGTGTATCAGATATTAAGCTGATAAGAACAGATACTTTTTTTTCGTTTTTTTATAAAACATGTTTATTCAATTTTTTACATGTTGACAAAATCAAATGAAACCAAATACATTCATTTTTTTTTTTTTCAAACATAAACAACAGACACACACAAGCGCACCAAGCACACTAAAACTCTATGAATCAAGAATAAAAGGAAAGAATGCAATATATACTATGGAAAAAACAACGACACTTGCAAAAAGCACACAAAACCCATTTAAATCCATTTCAACTTCAAAGCAACTATAATACAGAATAAAAGAAAATAATCTACTCATCACACCCCAAAAACATCCACTGACTCCACCCTAATTTCAACATCATCAAACACACACACACACACACACACACACACACACACACACACACACACACACACTCACATGCATTTAAATCCAAGGGAAATAATTAGTAATGCACCTTTCTCCATTGTCAACCAGGCAAACCAAAGTTCACAATGAGACCATCATCGGTCACGTCACAAATACTTTTAAATAACCAAAATGAATTAAAGGTTTCTCTCTGAAACCGGGAGTAGTCAACCCAAAGACGACACTTCACACGGCACATAAAATAACAAGCAATGTCTACAGGCCGCATGACTTTCTTGTCAAAGCGTGCCTTGTTCCTGCACTGCCAAATGGAGTACCGATATTCGGACAACAGAACTAAGAGTGTACTCTTCTTAGAATGACATGTAACAGCATGCTTCAACATGGAAAACCGAACACATTCTAGGCTGATGCCAATACCCTCAATGTCCTTATACCATTTGGCCAAAAATCCTTTGGCCATCTGAATATATGGGCAATAATAAAATAAATGTGGAACTGTCTCTACGTCAGATTTACAAAAGCTGCACCACTTGTTGACTGGCATGTTGAAAGTATAAAGAAGATAAGCCACAGGGAGAATATCATGGGCTAACTTGAAAGACACGTTGATGGTCAAAGGATCAAGACAGCGACTAGAAAGCAATTTAAAACCCGTACGAAAGTCAATCTGGGGGAATTTTCCTATTACTTTGGGGCACCTCTCATATCTGGCGACAAATTGTTTATAAAACGATTTGCATTTGGCTCCCTTTATTACGGGGTGAGATGGAAAGTCACGGAATATCTCAGTCAATGTTTCAGACACAGCACGATAATAAGAAGGGAGATCACTACAAAAATGCGGAATTAGATTAGAAAAATGATACTGTGGGAATTTAATTAACCTAATGCCTAACCAGATGTGACCAAAGGGGACCCATCCTAGAGAGCCGTCATCAAAGATAATCTTACACACTTGTGACATCTGTAGACTTTTGATCTTAAGGCTTGTATTTACTACGTTTACACCACCTTTAGCTTTGGGAAGATGCATTGTATTTCGAGATAAAAATTCGTTCTTACTACTCCAGAAGAAAGAGAATATTTCACTGTCGATTTGTTGAATAAAGTGTTCAGGAACATGAACAACAGAGGCCAAATACCACAACTTAGATAACACCATAGTATTGACAATGACAGCCCGGCCATACATCGACATAAGACGACTACTAAATAGGCCTAAAGTTTTCTTGATTTTTGACTAAAACTGGTGTCCATACTTCATTGGCTGTAATGTTTCCATACCAAATTCCAAACACCTTGATTTTGTCCACCCAAGCTATTCCAAAGGGGTGGTCCGACCTATTTGTCCATTTACCAAAAAAATGGCCCTGACATTTTCCTTTGTTCAATTTGGCACCTGACCCCTTCCCAAAATAGATGAACCATGAAAACACCTTGTCAGCGGACTGTTCACTAGCTAAAAAGAAATTGCTGTCATCGGCAAAAGCCGTAATTTTTTTGTTCTGTGGACCGACCAGGAACATGGATACCACAAATACTTGTGTCCTGACGAATTTTAATAAGAACAGGCTCTAAAGCTAAGACGTAAAGAAGAGGAGAGAAAGACTGCAACCCTGACGAACAGACCGGGTCACTGGGAATGGCTCAGAAATAAAATGGTTAACTATAACACTGCTAGAAATGTCGGTGTAAAGGGCCTTAATCCATTGGATAAACCTGTCACCTAAGCCAAAGGCATGCAAGACACAAAACAAGTATTCATGAGATACTCGATCAAAAGCCTTTTCTTGATCCAAAGTGAGTAAAATGCCACCAATTTGCCTCTCTTGACCAAATCTAAAACATCCCGACAAGGTGGCAACTATCTATTATGGAGCGACCAGGAACAGCACAAGTTTGGTCAGGATGGATAACCTGATCTAAGACTGTTTTCAGCCTGTTGCATAAAGTTTTGGTTTAAAATCTTGTAATCGATGTTCAATAAGGAAATAGGTCTATAGTTTTTTCAAATGTTCAGACTGGTTGTCATCTTTACAGATCAACGAAATATAAGAAAGTTTCTGAGATGGGGACAGACTGCCTGAATCATAATAATGTTATAAATTCTAACCAAGACAGGCAACAACAGATTGGAAAAGGCTGCATAAAATTCTTTGGTTAACCCGTCACTACCTGGAGATTTATCAGACGCCATGCCTGACAAAGAATGCCGAATTTCATCTAGAGTAACAGGCGCTCCCAATTTTCAGCATCATTCGTCTGCACTTTTGGCAGATCAGTGAGTAGATCGCTCACAACACCAGCATCAACATCTTCCCGAGTAAACAAGGTCTCATAGAACTCTGTAAAAGCTGAAATAATAGAATTTGTTGAAATACACTTCTCACCCTTTGAGTTAAAGACTGCATTAATAACCTTCCGTTTTCCCCTGAAAAGCTCTTTCTTTAAAAAGAATTTTGATGGTTTTCCCCTTCATCTAAAACCTGGGCTTTGGAACGAATTTGAGCCCCTCGTAACCTGTCCTGCTGGAGCTGTAAAATTTTTTCCTTTGTGGTTGGGGCGGCCTCCCAATTCCCTTGTTTATATCAAAAAGAACAAATTCTCTACGAAGGCATTGAGTTCAGCATTTTCACGCTTTTTTCTTATTCTGGGAGAAGGTAATGGTTTCAGCTTGAATTTGACTTTTCAAATCATCCCACCAACACAACATTTCATCATCACATGGTGTGGCTTGTAAATAAGTTCTCAAGAATAAGGACAGGTAGTCAATGTAGCATTCATCTTGTAACAGACTGTTGTTAAATTTCCAGTAAGACTGACCGATTTGAATATGAGTGAAGGAAGACAGAGTGAGAGCAACAAAAAGATGGTCAGAGTTGGGATATAAGATATGTCGAACATCAGAAAGAGCATTTAACAAGCAAGATGAGACATAAAATCGATCGAGTCGACAGCGAACATCACGTCCATGCCAAGTGTATTCGTTTGTAGTGATACTTATGCCGAAAAGCATCAATTAAATTAAAATCCTGGGTCAAGGCAGATAATTCTCTCCAACCTTCCCGCCCTCTGTGTGTGTGTCTGGATTGCCTCCCTTTTTGTCACAGGCAGTACTGGCTACACAGTTGAAATCACCACCCAAAATAACAGGCCGTGCACACAGCAAAACAGGGTACAAATTTTTTCAAAAAGGTTTTACGTTCCTTGGGAACATTGGGTGAATAGACATTAACAAGACGGAAACTGTGTTCTTCAAAAGCTGATGTCAAGAGAAACATAACGTCCAAAAGTATCAATGTCAAAACCATGGACACAACAATCAAAATTATCACGTAAATAAATGCCAACACCTTTCCCTCGGTTATTAGTAAGTGACCAATAAACAGTACCCCCTAACTTCGCTGCAATAGACTTCCCAAGACTCAGACTGTGAACGTGGGTTTCTTGTAGGAAGCATATATCTATTCTATGGTGTCTCAGTCTTTCCTTCAAAAAATATACTCTATTAGGGTCTCTCAGACCATTGCAATTCAAAGAAAAAATGCAAACCATGTCTGGAAGAATAAACAAACATCTGGAAAATTGACACAGTGAAATGAAAAAATAAAAAATAAAGGAAAACAAGCTAAATGCACAATAAAAGTAGGCTTCCTACTGAGTGCAAAGGGCAAGAACCATGATTAATTGTTTCCCCTTTGTAAAAGACAATGAAAGAAACCACATGAGCAATAGAAAAAAACACACACACACACACACACACACACACACACACACACACACACACACTGACCATCAAATTCCTGAAATAGGAAATGCAAAAAAACAAAAAGGCAGTATATTATAAAGGCACAAGCCAACAGAAAATGTCGACAGGCGGCTTGTCACACATGACTGATCACACATTGGACATGCCTGACAAGAAAACGAAAGCCTTGAGGTAAAATGAAGTCACCAGACCAGAACATGTGGAGCAGTGTGGGTGGAGGTAACAATATTATGGAGGAGACAAAAAGCAAATGCATACATATCAAAATCAGGAACACCTGTGCACTCAGCAGGGGGGTGTGGGGGGACATGATCAATGGGAAACTACACACACACATGCGCACACACAATAAACAACAAATCTGAAAAAAAATAACCCAATCAGAACAAGCAAAAAAAAGGCACTGCACCACAAAGCTACAATCTAACACAAAACCACAACAGGCGATTAGTTAAACATGGCTGAGCATGGACAACACGTGCCTCACAAGCAAACCAAAGCCTCCAGGTAAAAATGAAACTGCTAGACCATAACAAATGAACAAAGGAAAACCAGTGTGGGAGGAGATTACATAATACACCAGAGGCAAAAGATATGATACATACCAACTCAAAAACATTCTACAATGGTATGCAAGGAACAAAATCACCTTTGAAGTGAAAAAAAAAAAAAAAAAAAAAAAAAAAAGAATCATGGTTAGGCATAGTTCTTGAAACAAAACATACCGTGGTTAAAGAAATCCTCCACACAAAAATCACTTTGGTGAGTGGTGCCCACCTTTCAGTCTCTTTGCCTTTGGCCCTTTCTGTCTCTTTTCTTTGTGAGGACTAGTGACAGGGGAATAGAAGATGGTGTCCATAAGATTGTCTTCATCCACCACCACTGCTGTATCAGCTGTGTCATGGACAGGAGGTAGAGCCTGACCACATGGTATTTCACTGTCCTGCGTAAATGGTGTCTCCGAAACTATGTATTCCTCAGCGCCGACCTGTTCTGGTACCACCACAGGAGGCACAGAGTCTTCTTCAGCGTAACAGTCATGCCACTTTCACTAGCGTTCTTGGTGTCCTGGCCCAAGAGAGTCAGCTGCGGCTTTTCCCAGCGGCGAGGAGGCAGCTGAGCAGCCGTGGAACCCTGTGAACCCTGTGCTTGTGCTGTCACGTCGCCCCCCTCTTCCCGTCTCTGGCGCGCCAGCTCCATACTCCTAACTAAAACTGATGCCCGTCCTTGGTCGCACTGGGCCCCGCTGGTGGCCTAACTTCTTGCATTTTTAGGCACAATGGTTCACGACCAGTGACTTTAAAGAGGGCCTGAAAGCCATAGTCCTGGAAAGTCACGACATGGGGAAGGGAATTCCACTGGTCCTTCGTACCTATCAGACGAAAGAGAAGGATCCCATTGTAAAGCCATCTCTAGCATCTCTCCATCTTGCTGCTCAAGACCCGAAAACCCCTTGGATTGAAAATATTCTTCAAAATATTCAAGATCAATATGCAGGGGAACCCAATGGACCCGGACATCATTAAAGATGTCGGTCTGCGCACTGCAAAAAACAGCTGTATCGCCTATATCAAATTGCTTAACTGTTTTCCACCATTCCAATCGCAGATG
>JADBJO010010430.1:0-34204 GCA_016801955.1 Conus betulinus | reverse complement strand
AAAATAAATGTGGACTGTCTCTAGGGAATTTTCCTATTACTTTGGGCACCTGCTCATATCTGGCGACAAATTTTTTGGGGTGTGATGAGTAGATTATTTTCTTTTATTCTGTATTATAGTTGCTTTGAAGTTGAAATGGATTTAAATGGGTTTTGTGTGCTTTTTGCAAGTGTCGTTGTTATTTCCATAGTATATTGCATTCTTTCCTTTTATTCTTGATTCATAGAGTTTTAGTGTGCTTGGTGCGCTTGTGTGTGTCTGTTGTTTATGTTTGAAAAAAAAAAAAAATGAATGCATTTGTTTCATTTGATTTTGTCAACATGTAAAAATTGAATAAACATGTTTTATAAAAACGAAAAAAAAGTATCTGTTCTTATCAGCTTAATATCTGATACGCCTCCTACCCGGGGGGCTTCGATATTAAACTGATTTTTGAGCCTCGGTGAAGTGTCAGGGGCTTGCTCCGCCTTCGCCACGGGTCGGCCTGGTATTGCAGTACCTCCAGGATTGGCCCACTCCTCCGCAGGAGGAGAGAAAGCAACTAATCAATGTCATGAAATCTCTCCCTTCACCTGCATAACACCTCTGCTCACCAGACTTGCTAGCCTTACGCTAGTTCACATGTGCATGATCAAGCACGCCCCAGGCAAGTCTCTCTTCACGTGACCTCCAACCTTCCCACCTACCCAACCACCAAGCTTGCCCCTCCCCTCTCCCTGACTGCCTCCCCACACAGGCTCCCTCACAAAGTAGAGTAACAGTGCTTGTCTGGGCTCCTGTCAGACCAAATTGAAGGGGAACGGGCCGAGGGAAAGCATTGACGTAGGCATGACGTCACCATTGCATTTGGAAGGCATTGTCACCTTGTGCTGTTCTTTTCTGAGCTTTGACGTGATGACTGGTTTGCATGAGAAACGCTGAGCAGGTCGGTTCTTTGGACTGGGCAGTGTTCCCACCGCTGAGGGATGAAGGGGGGCGATTTTAATGGCTGTTTTGGTCACAGTGCGAACGTTGCAACCGGTTCCACAGCGTCATGGCTTCAGGGCAGCCAAGAGACTCTGCAAGTGCACGGTATCGCTTCTCGGCCTTTTGGCTAAGATCAAAGTGTAGTATCTGTTCTTATCAGCTTAATATCTGATACGCCTCCTACCCGGGGGGCTTCGATATTAAACTGATTTTTGAGCCTTGGTGAAGTGTCAGGGGCTTGCTCCCGCCTTCGCCACGGGTCGGCCTGGTATTGCAGTACCTCCAGGATTGGCCCACTCCTCCGCAGGAGGAGAGAAAGCAACTAATCAATGTCATGAAATCTCTCCCTTCACCTGCTTAACACCTCTGCTCACCAGACTTGCTAGCCTTACGCCAGTTCACATGTGCATGATCAAGCACGCCCCAGGCAAGTCTCTCTTCACGTGACCTCCAACCTTCCCACCTACCCAACCACCAGCTTGCCCCTCCCCTCTCCCTGACTGCCTCCCCACACAGGCTCCCTCACAAAGTAGAGTAAGTAACAGTGCTTGTCTGGGCTCCTGTCAGACCAAATTGAAGGGGAACGGGCCGAGGGAAAGCATTGACGTAGGCATGACGTCACCATTGCATTTGGAAGGCATTGTCACCTTGTGCTGTTCTTTTCTGAGCTTTGACGTGATGACTGGTTTGCATGAGAAACGCTGAGCAGGTCGGTTCTTTGGACTGGCAGTGTTCCCACCGCTGAGGGATGAAGGGGGGCGATTTTAATGGCTGTTTTGGTCACAGTGCGAACGTTGCAACCGGTTCCACAGCGTCATGGCTTCAGGGCAGCCAAGAGACTCTGCAAGTGCTCGGTATCGCTTCTCGGCCTTTGGCTAAGATCAAAGTGTAGTATCTGTTCTTATCAGCTTAATATTGATACGCCTCCTACCCGGGGGGCTTCGATATTAAACTGATTTTTGAGCCTCGGTGAAAGTGTCAGGGGCTTGCTCCGCCTTCGCCACGGGTCGGCCTGGTATTGCAGTACCTCCAGGATTGGCCCACTCCTCCGCAGGAGGAGAGAAAGCAACTAATCAATGTCATGAAATCTCTCCCTTCACCTGCTTAACACCTCTGCTCACCAGACTTGCTAGCCTTACGCCAGTTCACACATGTGCATGATCAAGCACGCCCCAGGCAAGTCTCTCTTCACGTGACCTCCAACCTTCCCACACCTACCCAACCACCAAGCTTGCCCCTCCCCTCTCCCTGACTGCCTCCCCACACAGGACTCTCCCTCACAAAGTAGAGTAACAGTGCTTGTCTGGGCTCCTGTCAGACCAAATTGAAGGGGAACGGGCCGAGGGGAAAGCATTGACGTAGGCATGACGTCACCATTGCATTTGGAAGGCATTGTCACCTTGTGCTGTTCTTTTCTGAGCTTTGACGTGATGACTGGTTTGCATGAGAAACGCTGAGCAAAGGTCGGTTTTTGGACTGGCAGTGTTCCCACCGCTGAGGGATGAAGGGGGGCGATTTTAATGGCTGTTTTGGTCACAGTGCGAACGTTGCAACCGGTTCCACAGCGTCATGGCTTCAGGGCAGCCAAGAGATTCTGCAAGTGCACGGTATCGCTTCTGGGCCTTTGGCTAAGATCAAAGTGTAGTATCTAACTTTGGTTTGCCTGGTTGACAATGGAGAAAGGTGCATTAATATTATTTCCTTGGATTTAAACGCACGTGAGTGTGTGTGTGTGTGTGTATTGTGTGTGTTTGATGATGTTGAAATTAGGGTGGAGTCAGTGGATGTTTTTGGGGTGTGATGAGTAGATTATTTTCTTTTATTCTGTATTATAGTTGCTTTGAAGTTGAAATGGATTTAAATGGGTTCTGTGTGCTTTTTGCAAGTGTCGTTGTTATTTCCATAGTATATTGCATTCTTTCCTTTTTATTCTTGATTCATAGAGTTTTAGTGTGCTTGGTGCGCTTGTGTGTGTCTGTTGTTTATGTTTGAAAAAAAAAAAATGAATGTATTTGGTTTCATTTGATTTTGTCAACATGTAAAAATTGAATAAACATGTTTTATAAAAACGAAAAAAAAAAGCATCTGTTCTTATCAGCTTAATATCTGATACGCCTCCTACCCGGGGGGCTTTGATATTAAACTGATTTTTGAGCCTCGGTGAAGTGTCAGGGGCTTGCTCCGCCTTCGCCACGGGTCGGCCTGGTATTGCAGTACCTCCAGGATTGGCCCACTCCTCCGCAGGAGGAGAGAAAGCAACTAATCAATGTCATGAAATCTCTCCCTTCACCTGCTTAACTCCTCTGCTCACCAGACTTGCTAGCCTTACGCCAGTTCACATGTGCATGATCAAGCACGCCCCAGGCAAGTCTCTCTTCACGTGACCTCCAACCTTCCCACCTACCCAACCACCAAGCTTGCCCCTCCCCTCTCCCTGACTGCCTCCCCACACAGGCTCCCTCACAAAGTAGAGTAACAGTGCTTGTCTGGGCTCCTGTCAGACCAAATTGAAGGGGAACGGGCCGAGGGAAAGCATTGACGTAGGCATGACGTCACCATTGCATTTGAAGGCATTGTCACCTTGTGCTGTTCTTTTCTGAGCTTTGACGTGATGACTGGTTTGCATGAGAAACGCTGAGCAGGTCGGTTCTTTGGACTGGCAGTGTTCCCACCGCTGAGGGATGAAGGGGGGCGATTTTAATGGCTGTTTTGGTCACAGTGCGAACGTTGCAACCGGTTCCACAGCGTCATGGCTTCAGGGCAGCCAAGAGACTCTGCAGACTCTGCAAGTGCACGGTATCGCTTCTCGGCCTTTTGGCTAAGATCAAAGTGTAGTATCTGTTCTTCAGCTTAATATCTGATACGCCTCCTACCCAGGGGGCTTCGATATTAAACTGATTTTTGAGCCTCGGTGAAGTGTCAGGGGCTTGCTCCACCTTCGCCACGGGTCGGCCTGGTATTGCAGTACCTCCAGGATTGGCCCACTCCTCCGCAGGAGGAGAGAAAGCAACTAATCAATGTCCCATGAAATCTCTCCCTTCACCTGCTTAACACCTCTGCTCACCAGACTTGCTAGCCTTACGCCAGTTCACATGTGCATGATCAAGCACGCCCCAGGCAAGTCTCTCTTCACGTGACCTCCAACCTTCCCACCTACCCAACCACCAAGCTTGCCCCTCCCCTCTCCCTGACTGCCTCCCCCCACACAGGCTCCCTCACAAAGTAGAGTAACAGTGCTTGTCTGGGCTCCTGTCAGACCAAATTGAAGGGGAACGGGCCGAGGGAAAGCATTGACGTAGGCATGACGTCACCATTGCATTTGGAAGGCATTGCCACCTTGTGCTGTTCTTTTCTGAGCTTTGACGTGATGACTGGTTTGCATGAGAAACGCTCAGCAGGTCGGTTCTTTGGACTGGCAGTGTTCCCACCGCTGAGGGATGAAGGGGGGCGATTTTAATGGCTGTTTTGGTCACAGTGCGAACGTTGCAACCGGTTCCACAGCGTCATGGCTTCAGGGCAGCCAAGAGACTCTGCAAGTGCACGGTATCGCTTCTCGGCCTTTTGGCTAAGATCAAAGTGTAGTATCTGTTCTTATCAGCTTAATATCTGATACGCCTCCTACCCGGGGGGCTTCGATATTAAACTGATTTTTGAGCCTCGGTGAAGTGTCAGGGGCTTGCTCCGCCTTCGCCACGGGTCGGCCTGGTATTGCAGTACCTCCAGGATTGGCCCACTCCTGCGCAGGAGGAGAGAAAAAAAACTAATCAATGTCATGAAATCTCTCCCTTCACCTGCTTAACACCTCTGCTCACCAGACTTGCTAGCCTTACGCCAGTTCACATGTGCATGATCAAGCACGCCCCAGGCAAGTCTCTCTTCACGTGACCTCCAACCTACCCAAACCACCAAGCTTGCCCCTCCCCTCTCCCTGACTGCCTCCCCCACACAGGCTCCCTCACAAAGTAGAGTAACAGTGCTTGTCTGGGCTCCTGTCAGACCAAATTGAAGGGGAACGGGCCGAGGGAAAGCATTGACGTAGGCATGACGTCACCATTGCATTTGGAAGGCATTGTCACCTTGTGCTGTTCTTTTCTGAGCTTTGACGTGATGACTGTTTTGCATGAGAAACGCTGAGCAGGTCGGTTCTTTGGACTGGCAGTGTTCCCACTGCTCAGGGATGAAGGGGGGCGATTTTAATGGCTGTTTTGGTCACAGTGCGAACGTTGCAACCGGTTCCACAGCGTCATGGCTTCAGGGCAGGCAAGAGAGACTCTGCAAGTGCATGGTATCGCTTCTCGGCCTTTTGGCTAAGATCACAGTGTCTTGTGATGCGAGTGTAACTTGTAAGACTAGTTCCTTACATTTACAATTTACGTGTAAAACCACGGTGATATATTTCCATTGCTATGGAGGTAGTGCAAGGATTTAGTAGAGAGTTTGTCTCCCTTGATATTCAGGAGAGAACTGTTCGTTTTCATCTGTTTGGTAAAAGAGCAATGCAGATTAGCCGTGCAGAGTTTCTGGAACATTTGAAGCGTCAGAATGTTGACGATTTTATTGCCATGTGGAAAGCTGAGAGTCCCTTTGAAATCTTGGTTACTTTTCAAACAGAAGCATCTGCGATTGGAATGGTGGAAACAGTTAAGCAATTTGATATAGGCGATACAGCTGTTTTTTGCAGTGCGCAGACCGACATCTTTAATGATGTCCAGGGTCCATTGGGTTCCCCTGCATATTGATCTTGAATATTTTGAAGAATATTTTCAATCCAAGGGTTTTCGGGTCTTGAGCAGCAAGATGGAGAAAGATGCTAGAGATGGGCTTTACAATGGGATCCTTCTCTTTCGTCTGATAGGTACGAAGGACCAGTGGAATTCCCTTCCCCATGTCGTGACTTTCCAGGACTATGGCTTTCAGGCCCTCTTTAAAGTCACTGGGTCGTGAACCATTGTGCCTAAAATGCAAGAAGTTAGGCCACCAGCGGGCCCAGTGCGACCAAGGACGGGCATCAGTTTTAGTTAGGAGTATGGAGCTGGCGCGCCAGAGACGGGAAGAGGGGGGCGACGTGACAGCACAAGCACAGGGTTCACAGGGTTCCACCACGGCTGCTCAGCTGCCTCCTCGCCGCTGGGAAAAGCCGCAGCTGACTCTCTTGGGCCAGGACACCAAGAACGCTAGTGAAAGTGGCATGACTGTTTCGGGCTGAAGAAGACTCTGTGCCTCCTGTGGTGGTACCAGAACAGGTCGGCGCTGAGGAATACATAGTTTCGGAGACACCATTTACGCAGGACAGTGAAATACCATGTGGTCAGGCTCTACCTCCTGTCCATGACACAGCTGATACAGCAGTGGTGGTGGATGAAGACAATCTTATGGACACCATCTTCTATTCCCCTGTCACTAGTCCTCACAAGAAAAGAGACAGAAAGGGCCAAAGGCAAAGAGACTGAAAGGTGGGCACCACTCACCAAAGTGATTTTTGTGTGGAGGATTTCTTTAACCACGGTATGTTTTGTTTTATGCCTAACTATGCCTAACCATGATTTTTTTTTTTTTCACACTTCAAAGGTGATTTTGTTCTTTGCATACCATTGTACAATGTTTTTGATGGTATGTATCATATCTTTTGCCTCTGGTGTATTATGTAACCTCCTCCCACACTGGTTTTCCTTTGTGTCATTTTTGTTATGGTCTAGCAGTTTCATTTTACCTGGAGGCTTTGGTTTTCTTGTGAGGCACGTGTTGTTCATGCTCAGCCATGTTTAACAAATCGCCTGTTGTGGTTTTGTGTTAGATTGTAACTTTGTGGTGGTGCAGTGCCTTTTTGCTTGTTTTGATTGGCTTATTTTTTTTTCAGATTTGTTGTTTATTGTGTGTGCGCATGTGTGTGTGTAGTTTCCCATTGATCATGTCCCCCCACCCCCCCCCCCTGCTGAGTGCACAGGTGTTCCTGATTTGATATGTATGCATTTGCTTTTTGTCTCCTCCATAATATTGTTACCTCCACCCACACTGCTCCACATGTTCTGGTCTGGTGACTTCATTTTACCTCAAGCTTTTTCGTTTTCTTGTCAGGCATGTCCAATGTGTGATCAGTCATGTGTGACAAGCCGCCTGTCGACATTTTCTGTTGGCTTGTGCCTTTATAATATACTGCCTTTTTGTTTTTTTGCATTTCCTATTTCAGGAATTTGATGGTCAGTGTGTGTGTGTGTGTGTGTGTGTGTGTGTGTGTGTGTGTGTTTTTTTTATTGCTCATGTGGTTTCTTTCATTGTCTTTTACAAAGGGGAAACAATTAATCATGGTTCTTGCCCTTTGCACTCAGTAGGAAGCCTACTTTTATTGTGCATTTAGCTTGTTTTCCTTTATTTTTTTTTTTTTTTCATTTCACTGTGTCAATTTTCCAGATGTTGTTATTCTTCCAGACATGGTTTGCATTTTTTTCTTTGAATTGCAATGGTCTGAGAGACCCTAATAGAGTTTATTTTTTTGAAGGAAAGACTGAGACACCATAGAATAGATATATGCTTCCTACAAGAAACCCACGTTCACAGTCTGAGTCTTGGGAAGTCTATTGCAGCGAAGTTAGGGGGTACTGTTTTATGGTCACTTACTAATAACCGAGGGAAAGGTGTTGGCATTTATTACGTGATAATTTTGATTGTTGTGTCCATGGTTTTGACATTGATACTTTTGGACGTTATGTTTCTCTTGACATCAGCTTTGAAGAACACAGTTTCCGTCTTGTTAATGTCTATGCACCCAATGTTCCCAAGGAACGTAAAACCTTTTTTGAAAAAATTGTACCCCTGTTTTGCTGTGTGCACGGCCTGTTATTTTGGGGTGGTGATTTCAACTGTGTAGCCAGTACTGCCTGTGACAAAAAGGGAGGCAATCCAGACAGAGGGCGGGAAGGTTGGAGAGAATTATCTGCCTTGACCCAGGATTTTAATTTAATTGATGCTTTTCGGCATAGGTATCCCACTACAAACGAATACACTTGGCATGGACGTGATGTTCGCTGTCGACTCGATCGATTTTATGTCTCATCTTGCTTGTTAAATGCTCTTTCTGATGTTCGACATATTTTATATCCCAACTCTGACCATCTTTTTGTTGCTCTCACTCTGTCTTCCTTCACTCATATTCAAATCGGTCAGTCTTACTGGAAATTTAACAACAGTCTGTTACAAGATGAATGCTACATTGACTACCTGTCCTTATTCTTGAGAACTTATTTACAAGCCACACCATGTGATGATGAAATGTTGTGTTGGTGGGATGATTTGAAAAGTCAAATTCAAGCTGAAACCATTACCTTCTCTCAGAATAAGAAAAAAACGTGAAAATGCTGAACTCAACGCCCTTCGTAGAGAATTTTTTCTTTTTGATAAACAAGGGAATTGGGAGGCCGCCCCAACCACAAAGGAAAAAATTTTACAGCTCCAGCAGGACAGGTTACGAGGGGCTCAAATTCGTTCCAAAGCCCAGGTTTTAGATCAAGGGGAAAACCATCAAAATTCTTTTTAAAGAAAGAGCTTTTCAGGGGAAAACGGAAGGTTATTAATGCAGTCTTTAACTCGAAAGGCGAGAAGTGTATTTCAACAAATTCTATTATGTCAGCTTTTACAGAGTTCTATGAGACCTTGTTTACTCGGGAAGATGTTGATGCTGGTGTTGTGAGCGATCTACTCACTGATCTGCCAAAAGTGCAGACGAATGATGCTGAAAAGTTGGGAGCGCCTGTTACTCTAGATGAAATTCGGCATTCTTTGTCAGGCATGGCGTCTGATAAATCTCCAGGTAGTGACGGGTTACCCAAAGAATTTTATGCAGCCTTTTCCAATCTGTTGTTGCCTGTCTTGGTTAGAATTTATAACATTATCTATGATTCAGGCAGTCTGTCCCCATCTCAGAAACTTTCTTATATTTCGTTGATCTGTAAAGATGACAACCACTCTGAACATTTGAAAAAACTATAGACCTATTTCCTTATTGAACATCGATTACAAGATTTTAACCAAAACTTTATGCAACAGGCTGAAAACAGTCTTAGATCAGGTTATCCATCCTGACCAAACTTGTGCTGTTCCTGGTCGCTCCATAATAGATAGTTGCCACTTTTTCGGGATGTTTTAGATTTTGGTCAAGAGAGGCAAATTGGTGGCATTTTACTCACTTTGGATCAAGAAAAGGCTTTTGATCGAGTATCTCATGAATACTTGTTTTGTGTCTTGCATGCCTTTGGCTTAGGTGACAGGTTTATCCAATGGATTAAGGCCCTTTACACCGACATTTCTAGCAGTGTTATAGTTAACCATTTTATTTCTGAGCCATTCCCAGTGACCCGAACTGTTCGTCAGGGTTGCAGTCTTTCTCCTCTTCTTTACGTCTTAGCTTTAGAGCCTGTTCTTATTAAAATTCGTCAGGACACAAGTATTTGTGGTATCCATGTTCCTGGTCGGTCCACAGAACAAAAAATTACGGCTTTTGCCGATGACAGCAATTTCTTTTTAGCCAATGAACAGTCCGCTGACAAGGTGTTTTCATGGTTCATCTATTTTGGGAAGGGGTCAGGTGCCAAATTGAACAAAGGAAAATGTCAGGGCCATTTTTTTGGTAAATGGACAAATAGGTCGGACCACCCCCTTTGGAATAGCTTGGGTGGACAAAATCAAGGTGTTTGGAATTTGGTATGGAAACATTACAGCCAATGAAGTATGGACACCAGTTTTAGTCAAAATCAAGAAAACTTTAGGCCTATATAGTAGTCGTCTTATGTCGATGTATGGCCGGGCTGTCATTGTCAATACTATGGTGTTATCGAAGTTGTGGTATTTGGCCTCTGTTGTTCATGTTCCTGAACACTTTATTCAACAAATCGACAGTGAAATATTCTCTTTCTTCTGGAGTAGTAAGAACAAATTTTTATCTCGAAATACAATGCATCTTCCCAAAGCTAAAGGTGGTGTAAACGTAGTAAAAATACAAGCCTTATGATCAAAAGTCTACAGATGTCACAAGTGTGTAAGATTATCTTTGATGACGGCTCTCTAGGATGGGTCCCCTTTGGCCACATCTGGTTAGGCATTAGGTTAATTAAAATCCCACAGTATCATTTTTCTAATCTAATTCCGCATTTTTGTAGTGATCTCCCATCTTATTATCATGCTGTGTCTGAAACATTGACTGAGATATATTCCGTGACTTTCCATCTCTCCCCCCCCCGTAATAAAGGGAGCCAAATGCAAACCGTTTTATAAACAATTTGTCGCCAGATATGAGCAGGTGCCCAAAGTAATAGGAAAATTCCCCCAGATTGACTTTTGTACGGGTTTTAAATTGCTTTCTAGTCGCTGTCTTGATCCTTTGACCGTCAATGTGTCTTTCAAGTAGCCCATGATATTCTCCCTGTGGCTTATCTTCTTTATACTTTCAACATGCCAGTCAACAAGTGGTGCAGCTTTTGTAAATCTGACGTAGAGACAGTTCCACATTTATTTTATTATGCCCATATATTCAGATGGCCAAAGGATTTTTGGCCAAATGATACAAGGACATTGAGGGTATTGGCATCAGCCTTGAATGTGTTCGGTTTTCCATGTTGAACCATGCTGCTACATGTCATTCTAAGAAGAGTACACTCTTAGTTCTGTTGTCCGAATATCGGTACTCCATTTGGCAGTGCAGGAAGAAAGCACGCTTTGACAAGAAAGTCATGCGGCCTGTAGACATTGCTTGTTATTTTTTGTGCCGTGTGAAGTGTTGTCTTTTGGGTTGACTACTCCTGGTTTCGGAGAGAAACCTTTAGTTCATTTTGGTTATTTAAAAGTATTTGTGACGTGACCGATTATGGTCTCGTCGTGAACTTTGGTTTGTCTGGTTGACAATGGAGAAAGGTGCATTACTAATTATTTCCCTTGGATTTAAACGCACGTGAGTGTGTGTGTGTGTGTGTGTGTGTGTGTGTGTGTGTGTGTGTGTGTGTGTGTTTTGATGATGTTGAAATTAGGGTGGAGTCAGTGGATGTTTGTGGGGTGTGATGAGTAGATTATTTTCTTTTATTCTGTATTATAGTTGCTTTGCTTTGAGTTGAAATGGATTTAAATGGGTTTCGTATGCTTTCTGCAAGTGTCGTTGTTATTTCCATAGTATATTGCATTCATTCTTCTTTTTATCTTTGATTCATAGAGTTTTAGTGTGCTTGTGTGTGCTTGTGTGTGTCTGTTTGTTTTTGTTTGAAAAAAAAAATGTATGTATTTGGTTTCATTTGATTTTGTCAACATGTAAAAATTGAATAAAGATGATGTTTTATAAAAAACGAAAAAAAAGTATCTGTGTTCTTATCAGCTTAATATCTGATACGCCTCCTACCCGGGGGGCTTTGATATTAAACTGATTTTTGAGCCTCGGTGAAGTGTCAGGGGCTGCTCCGCCTTCGCCACGGGTCGGCCTGGTATTGCAGTACCTCCAGGATTGGCCCACTCCTGCGCAGGAGGAGAGAAAGCAAACTAATCAATGTCATGAAATCTCTCCCTTCACCTGCTTAACACCTCTGCTCACCAGACTTGCTAGCCTTACGCCAGTTCACACGTGCTTGATCAAGCACGCCCCAGGCAAGTCTCTCTTCACGTGACCTCCAACCTTCCCACCTACCCAACCACCCAAGCTTGCCCCCCCCTCTCCCTGACTGCCCCCCACACAGGCTCCCTCACAAAGTAGAGTAACAGTGCTTGTCTGGGCTTCTGTCAGACCAAATTGAAGGGGAACGGGCCGAGGGAAAGCATTGACGTAGGCATGACGTCACCATTGCATTTGGAAGGCATTGCCACCTTGTGCTGTTCTTTTCTGAGCTTTGACGTGATGACTGGTTTGCATGAGAAACGCTGAGCAGGTCTGTCCTTTGGACTGGCAGTGTTCCCGCTGCTAAGGGATGAAGGCGGGCGATTTTAATGGCTGTTTTGGGTCACAGTGCGAATGTTGCAACCAGTTCCACAGTGTCATGGCTTCAGGGCAGGCAAGAGACTCTGCAAGTGCACGGTATCGCTTCTCGGCCTTTTGGCTACGATCACAGTGTCTTGCGAAGCGAGTGTAACTTGTAAAGCTAGGTCCTTACATTTTCTATCTACATGTAAAACTACGGTGATTATGTTTACATTGCTATGGAAGTAGTGCAAGGATTTTGTAGAGAGTTTGCCTCCCTTGATATTCAGGAGAGAACTATTCGTTTTCATCTGTTTGGTAAAAGAGCAATTCAGATTAGCCGTGCGGAGTTTCTGGAACATTTGAAGCGCCAGAATGTTGACGATTTTATTGCCATGTGGAAAGCTGAGAGTCTGTTTGAAATCTTTGTTACTTTTCAAACAGAAACATCTGCGATTCGAATGGTGGAAACAGTAAAGCAATTTGATATAGGCGATACAGCTGTTTTTTTTGCAGTGCGTAGACTGACATCTTTAATGATGTCTGGGTCCACTGGGTTCCACTGCATATTGATCTTGAATATTTTTGAAGAATATTTTCAATCCAAGGGTTTTCGGGTCTTGAGCAGCAAGATGGAGAAAGATGCTAGAGATGGGCTTTACAATGGGATCCGTCTCTTTCGTCTGATAGGTACGAAGGACCAGTGGAATTCCCTTCCCCATGTCGTGACTTTCCAGGACTATGGCTTTCAGGCACTCTTTAAAGTCACTGGTCGTGAACCATTGTGCCAAAAATTCAAGAAGTTTGGCCACCAGCGGGCCCAGTGCGACCAAGGATGGGCATCTGTTTTAGTTAGGAGTATGGAGCTGGCGCGCCAGAGACGGGAAGAGGGGGGCGACGTGACAGCACAAGCACAGGGTTCACAGGGTTCCATGGCTGCTCAGCTGCCTCCTCGCCGCTGGGAAAAGCCGCAGCTGACTCTCTTGGGCCAGGACACCAGGAACGCTAGTGAAAGTGGCATGACTGTTTTGGCTGAAGAAGACTCTGTGCCTCCTGTGGTGGTACCAGAACAGGTCGGCGCTGAGGAATACATAGTTTCAGAGACACCATCTACGCAGGACAGTCAAATACCATGTGGTCAGGCTCTACCTCCTCTCCATGACACAGCTGATACAGCAGTGGTGGTGGTGGATGAAGACAATCTTATGGACACCATCTTTTATTCCCTGTCGCTAGTCCTCACAAAGAAAAGAGACAGAAAGGGCCAAAGGCAAAGAGACTGAAAGGTGGGCACCACTCACCAAAGTGATTTTTGTGTGGAGGATTTCTTTAACCACGGTATGTTTTGTTTCAAGAACTATGCCTAACCATGATTTTTTTATCTTCACTTCAAAGGTGATTTTGTTCCTTGCATACCATTGTACAATGTTTTTGAGTTGGTATGTATCATATCTTTTGCCTCTGGTGTATTATGTAACCTCCTCCCACGCTGGTTTTCCTTTGTGTCATTTGATATGGTCTAGCAGTTTCATTTTACCTGGAGGCTTTGGTTTTCTTGTGAGGCACGTGTTGTTCATGCTCGGTCATGTTTAACAAATCGTCTGTTGTGGTTTTTTGTGTTAGATTGTAACTTTGTGGTGCAGTGCCTTTTTTGCTTGTTTTGATTGGCTATTTTTTAGATTTGTTGTTTATTATGTGTGCGCATGTGTGTGTGTAGTCTCCCATTGATCATGTCCCCCCCCCCCCTCCCCCCTCCTGAGCGCACAGGGTGTTCCTGATTTGATATGTATGCATTTGCTTTTTGTCTCCTCCATAATATTGTTACCTCCACCCACACTGCTCCACATGTTCTGGTCTGGTGACTTCATTTTACCTCAAGGCTTTCGTTTTCTTGTCAGGCATGTCCAATGTGTGATCAGTCATGTGTGACAAGCCACCTGTCGACATTTTCTGTTGGCTTGTGCCTTTATATATACTGCCTTTTTGTTTTTCTGCATTCCCTATTTCAGGCATTTGATGGTTAGTGTGTGTGTGTGTGTGTGTGTGTGTGTGTGTGTGTGTGTGTGTATAGTTTTTCTATTGCACATGTGGTTTCTTTCATTGTCTCTTACAAAGGGGAAACTATTAATCATGGTTCTTGCCCTTTGCACGCAGTAGGAAGCCTACTTTTATTGTGCATTTAGCTTGTTTTCGTTTACTTTTTTTTTTTTTTTCATTTCACTGTGTCATTTTTCCAGATGTTGTATTCTTCCAGACATGGTTTGCATTTTTTCTTTGAATTGCAATGGTCTGAGAGACCCTAATAGAGTTTATTTTTTGAAGGAAAGACTGAGACACCATAGAATAGATATATGCTTCCTACAAGAAACCCACGTTCACAGTCTGAGTCTTGGGAAGTCTATTGCAGCGAAGTTAGGGGGGTACTGTTTATTGGTCACTTACTAATAACCGAGGGAAAGGTGTTGGCATTTATTTACGTGATAATTTTGATTGTTGTGTCCATGGTTTTGACATTGATACTTTTGGACGTTATGTTTCTCTTGACATCAGCTTTGAAGAACACAGTTTCCGTCTTGTTAATGTCTATGCACCCAATGTTCCCAAGGAACGTAAAACCTTTTTTGAAAATTTGTACCCTGTTTTGCTGTGTGCATGGCCTGTTATTTTGGGTGGCGATTTCAACTGTGTAGCCAGTACTGCCTGTGACAAGAAGGGAGGTAATCCAGACAGAGGGTGGGAAGGTTGGAGAGAATTATCTGCCTTGACCCAGGATTTTAATTTAATTGATGCTTTTCGGCATAGGTATCCCACTACAAACGAATACACTTGGCATGGACGTGATGTTCGCTGTTGACTCGATCGATTTTATGTCTCATCTTGCTTTTTAAATGCTCTTTCTGATGTTCGACATATTTTTTATCCCAACTCTGACCATCTTTTGTTGCTCTCACTCTGTCTTCCTTCACTCATATTCAAATCGGTCAGTCTTACTGGAAATTTAACAACAGTCTGCTACAAGATGAATGCTACATTGACTACCTGTCCTTATTCTTGAGAACTTATTTACAAACCACACCATGTGATGATGAAATGTTGTGTCGGTGGGATGATTTGAAAAGTCAAATTCAAGCTGAAACTATTACCTTCTCTCAGAATAAAAAAAAAAAAAAAGAAAATGCTGAACTCAACGCCCTTCGTAGAGAATTTTTTCTATTTGATAAACAAGGGAATTGGGAGGCCGCCCGAACCCACAAAGGAAAAAATTTTACAGCTCCAGCAGGACAGGTTACGAGGGGCTCAAAATTCGTTCCAAAGCCCAGGTTTTAGATCAAGGGGAAAGACCATCAAAATTCTTTTTAAAGAAAGAGCTTTTCAGGGGAAAACGGAAGGTTATTAATGCAGTCTTTAACTCGAAGGGCGAGAAGTGTATTTCAACAAATTCTATTATGTCAGCTTTTACAGAGTTCTATGAGACCTTGTTTACTCGGGAAGATGTCGATGCTGGTGTTGTGAGCGATCTACTCACTGATCTGCCAAAAGTGCAGATGAATGATGCTGAAAAGTTGGGAGCGCCTGTTACTCTAGATGAAATTCGGCATTCTTTGTCAGGCATGGCGTCTGATAAATCTCCAGGCAGTGACGGGTTACCAAAGAATTTTATGCAGCCTTTTCCAATCTGTTGTTGCCTGTCTTGGTTAGAATTTATAACATTATCTATGATTCAGGCAGTCTGTCCCCATCTCAGAAACTTTCTTATATTTCGTTGATCTGTAAAGATGACAACCACTCTGAACATTTGAGAAACTATAGACCTATTTCCTTATTGAACATCGATTACAAGATTTTAACCAAAACTTTATGCAACAGGTTGAAAACAGTCTTAGATCAGGTTATCCCACCCTGACCAAACTTGTGCTGTTCCTGGTCGCTCCGTAATAGATAGTTGCCACCTTTTTTCGGGATGTTTTAGATTTTGGTCAAGAGAGGCAAATTGGTGGCATTTTACTCAGTCTGGATCAAGAAAAGGCTTTTGATCGAGTATCTCATGAATACTTGTTTTGTGTCTTGCGTGCCTTTGGCTTAGGTGACAGGTTTATCCAATGATTAAGGCCCTTTACACCGATATTTCTAGCAGTGTTACAGTTAACTATTTTATCTCTGAGCCATTCCCATTGACCCGGTCTGTTCGTCAGGGTTGCAGTCTTTCTCCTCTTCTTTACGTCTTAGCTTTAGAGCCTGTTCTTATTAAAATTCGTCAGGACACAAGTATTTGTGGTATCCATGTTCCTGGTCGGTCCACAGAACAAAAAATTACGGCTTTTGCCAATGACAGCAATTTCTTTTTAGCCAATGAACAGTCCGCTGATGAGGTTTTTTTTTATGGTTCATCTATTTTGGGAAGGGGTCAGGTGCCAAATTGAACAAAGGAAAATGTCAGGGCCATTTTTTTGGTAAATGGACAAATAGGTCGGACCACCCCTTTGGAATAGCTTGGGTGGACAAAATCAAGGTGTTTGGAATTTGGTATGGAAACATTACAGCCAATGAAGTATGGACACCAGTTTTAGTCAAAATCAAGAAAACTTTAGGCCTATATAGTAGTCGTCTTATGTCGATGTATGGCCAGGCTGTCATTGTCAATACTATGGTGTTATCGAAGTTGTGGTATTTGGCCTCTGTTGTTCATGTTCCTGAACACTTTATTCAACAAATCGACAGTGAAATATTCTCTTTCTTCTGGAGTAGTAAAGAACGAATTTTTATCTCGAAATACAATGCATCTTCCCAAAGCTAAAGGTGGTGTAAACGTAGTAAATACAAGCCTTAAGATCAAAAGTCTACAGATGTCACAAATGTGTAAGATTATCTTTGATGACGGCTCTCTAGGATGGGTCCCCTTTGGCCACATCTGGTTAGGCACTAGGCTAATTAAGTTCCCACAGTATCATTTTTCTAATCTAATTCCGCATTTTTGTAGTGATCCCCCTTCTTATCGTGCTGTATCTGAAACATTGACTGAGATATTCCGTGACTTTCCATCTCTCCCCGTAATAAAGGGAGCCAAATGCAAATCGTTTTATAAACAATTTTGTCGCCAGATATGAGCAGGTGCCCAAAGTAATAGGAAAATTCCCTCAGATTGACTTTCGTACGGGTTTTAAATTGCTTTCTAGTCGCTTTCTTGATCCTTTAACCGTCAACGTGTCTTTCAAGTTAGCCCATGATATTCTCCCTGTGGCCTGTCTTCTTTATACTTTCAACATGCCAGTCAACAAGTGGTGCAGCTTTTGTAAATCTGACGTAGAGACAGTTCCACATTTATTTTATTATTGCCCATATATTCACACAGTTCCACACTTATTTTATTATTGCCCATATATTCAGATGGCCAAAGGATTTTTGGCCAAATGGTACATGGACATTGAGGGTATTGGCATCAGCCTAGAATGTGTTTGGTTTTTTGTGTGTTGAACCATGCTGCTACATGTCATTCTAGGAAGAGTACACTCTTAGTTCTTATGTCCGAATATCGGTACTCCATTTGGCAGTGCAGGAACATGGCACGCTTTGACAAGAAAGTCATGCGGGCCTGTAGACATTGCTTGTTATTTTTTGTGCCGTGTGAAGTGTCGTCTTTGGGTTGACTACTCCCGGTTTCAGAGAGAAACCTTTAATTCATTTTGGTTATTTAAAAGTATTTGTGACGTGACCGATGATGGTCTCGTCGTGAACTTTGGTTTGTCTGGTTGACAATGGAGAAAGGTGCATTACTAATTATTTCCCTTGGATTTAAACGCACGTGAGTGTGTGTGTGTGTGTGTGTGTGTGATGTCGAAATTAGGGTGGAGTCAGTGGATGTTTTCGGGTGTGATGATTAGATTATTTTCTTTTATTCTGTATTGTAGTTGCTTTGACGTTGAAATGGATTTGAAATGGGTTTGGTGTGCTGTTTGCAAGTGTTGTTGTTATTTGCATAGTATATTGCATTCTTTCTTTTTATTCTTGTTTCATAGAGTTCTCGTGTGCTTGGTGTGCTTGTGTGTGTGTCTGTTGCTTTCGTTTGGATAGAATGTATGTTTTTGGTTTCATACCTTGGATTTGCCTAAAGAAAAAGGTGGTACTGGCGCCATAAATATTCGTAAAAAAAAAATCGCCAGCATTCAACTGACCCAGATATGTAAAATCATTTTCAATGACAAGTCACTGGCCTGGATTGCCTATGGTCAGTTTGGTTAGGACTGAAATGAATCAAGTTTACAGAATAGCACTTTCTCACTGTATGCCCTATTGTTTGGTTAGGACTGAAATGAATCCAGTTTCAAGAATAGCACCTTTCTCACTGTATGCCCTATTGTTTGAAAGCCGCCCCTCCTTTCTACTGGTCGTTAATTGATACTTTAAACAAGACTGAGAGAGAATCTAAACTTTACTGTAGTCAAAGACGTCTAGTGCGAAACGGTTTATCAAAAAAAAAAAAAAAAAAAAAAAACCTGATTGAACGATCCAACGAAATCCCTAAAGTAATTGGCAAGTTTCCAAAGATTGATTTTACACAAAAACGTCTGCAGTAAACGACTAGATCCCATTGTATTAAACGTGATAATGATGCATTACCAGTTGCTTATCATTTGTATATTTATAACATGCCTGTGAACAAATGGTGCGCCCTCTGCAAGGTGCAAATTGAAACCGTTGAACACCTTTTTACCACTGCACTCACATTCAAATGACGAAAAAATATTTAACCCAATGGTTTAGACAAATTGGTCAGTGCGGAATCACCTTGGAAAATATTCGCTTCTCAGTTTTCATTCAGACATCACAAAATTTGTCAAGAAAGCACTGACGCAAGCATGACGTCACCATTGTATTTGGAAGCATTGCCACCTTGTGCTGTTCTTTTCTGAGCTTTGACGTGATGACTGGTTTGCATGAGAAACGCTGAGCAGGTCGGTTCTTTGGACTGGCTGTAGTCCCACCGCTGAGGGATGAAGGCGGGCGATTTTAATGGCTGTTTTGGTCACAGAGCGAACGTTGCAACCGGTTCCACAGCGTCATGGCTTCAGGGCAGGCAAGAGACCCGGACCAGCGTTATGGCGTCGCTTCCCTGTCTAATGAGAACTCCTAGTATAAATATACCTATAAGTAAACTTTGTTTGTCTCTCAACCATACCCAATTATGAATCTATGTACAATACAAATGAATGTTTCAAATCGAATCTATGTACAATACAAATGAATGTTTCAAATCGGTGATTGCCACTGCTTTAGACGTTTTCCATTCGGAGTTCCTCGACGCGCGTGCGTGGTCCACTTGTACTGGTTAGTGGCTAGGTTTGCTCTTCAGGCACAGCGATTCTCGTCGTCCAGGGACTTTCCACAGAGGTTAAAAACCATAATTCTGGAGAGTCATGGCGTGTAGACGAAGTTCCAGTGGTTCTTGGTACCTAAAAGACGAAACAAACGGACACTATTTGGAATGTTACAAAACTCCAGTAGGGGCTTCCTGCCTTCCACATAGCAACAACATCATCAACATGTTTTCTTCACATATTCCACAAAAAACGGGACGAGTTGTCTGCAGTGCTCTTCTTCTTCAAAAAAAAAAAAAAAAAAAAAAGTGAAACGGTCGGTTCTAACTTGCAAACAAACTCCTGACGGAAAGCCTTTGTTCAACTTCCATTGTAATGGAATAAAATATAACGTGTTTGACACGTACAAATTGTTAGTAAGTAGTCACAAAGAAATCTTGCTTCAGACGCTTTTGTGTGTGTGTGTGTGTGTGTGTGTGTGTTTTTTGCTTTGTTTTTTTTTTGTTGTTGTTCCATGTACAAACCTCAGTGGCATTGCACCCACACCGCTCATTTCGACTCCACAGCCACAGCCCGGTTGGTCCCGCCGCAGATCTGGCACCCAGTCAATGTCAAGTCATCAAGAGGCAATCCACCGGAGGAGACACTGCACTGCTCCCGTGTCACTTCAGTGGTGTTCAGTGGCGCGAGTTCTGATCTAACATACACAGGCCACCACCTACTAAGCCCCCTACTGACGACAATAATTGCTTATTTGCGGAGCCGGCGTGAGTGAGCTCTACCTGTGGAGGCTGCCGCCACCATGTCCGTCCAACGACAGCCCCCATGGAATCGCCGATACCGGTGACTCCGACAGAACCAAACCAAGGCCACAGACGTGGAGTGGGCATCGAAACTGAGGTCACCATGAGAGCAGGGCATGAAGGGCCACAGATTTTGAGACTTTTTTAAATGCTGATCGATGAGAACGAGGATGATTAAGATGCTACGGATTTCCGTTCCGGTCTGAGACTGCTTCCCTTCATATATCCCGGCGTCAGCTAGGCCCGAGAGATACAGACACCTGCAGTGTTGGTCGGGAAATGTGAGCAACACTCTCAGAGAATCATCCATTCAGTGGATGAAAGTCGACTGTGTGGTCTGATTGGTGGCTCAGAACAGAACAGCACAAAGTGGAAATGCCTTCCAAATGCAATGGTGACATCATGCCTGCGTCAGGGCTTCCCCTCGGACCGCTGGCCTCCAGTTTGGTCTGACAGGAGCCCAGACAATGATTCTTTATTTCATAACGTTAAAAGTATTGGCTTCGTTAGCCATTTTTTCATACTTGCCGTTACTATTCTACGAACCTAAAACTAAATGGTACAATGTATGCATCAAAACATGATTTCACAAACAACAGCATCATGCCAAATAAGCAATCAAGCCTAACAAACAACAATAAACCACCACCAAGAAGCAAGAGAGAGAGAGAGAGAGAGAGAGAGAGAGAGAGAGAGAGAGAGAGAGAGAGCATATGTTCGTGAAAACTTTAGCGCTTGAACATAGATGCATGTTCTAATATTGATTCATATACATATGATTCATATACATGCATGCGTTTATCTTACAATATACAAAGGGAGGTATAAGAGCGAACATCAAAATGTGCATAAATCATTTTTAAGTTGAGAGAGAGAGAGCATTTTAGAAGAGATCAAGAGAGCGATAAAGTGTGAACAACGGAGGTTATAGAGAGAGAGGAGAGAGAGGGAGGGAGAGAGGAAGGGGAGAGAGAGAGGGGGGGGGGGGGGGGAGAAAGCATGTTAAAGTAATAGTGAGCGCCGTTGATTCTTCTCAACAGATATACTCGTTTTTATTTGTAAAGTGGGCGCTACTCGTCACTTACGTAATGATCAGCATACGACACTTGCGTCCCTTAAACTATCAAGCTAAAAAAAAAAAAAAAAAACAACACACACACACACACACACACACACACACACACACACACACACGCGCGCGCGCGCGCGCGCGCACGCACACACACACACACACACACACACACACACACACACACACACACACACACACAAACAAACAAGACATTACCGATATTTGCAAATCCGTCATGCTTCTCGAACTCGAACATTTAATGACTTATGGCACGATGGCCTCTGTCACAGGGTGAGTGACGTTACAAATCATTTCAAGAGGGAAAGAAATCATACTGAAAATAAGAATCTGACAAAATTCTTACAGGCATAGGTGCGGACGGACAAAAACTTATTTGTTTTTCATATATGCATATTTTCGTAGACATTCATCTGATAACTTCTGGAGATTTTTTTAACACATCACTATGAAGCCTTTAGCAGTTGGCTCTTTTTTCTTATTTCAAAACATTTGTACAAAAACCAAGCAAGCCGACGAGTAACACATTAGCATTTTCATATGTTAAAATTTCTATCAGATACTGGTTTTCGAAATGAGGTGGAATAGTTTTGAAAATATTGGGGCGAATATTGTTGTACTGAGGACAATCAAACAAAACATGTTTTTTCATCCTCTAGTTCATCTGCACAGAAGGGACAGTCATTTATTCCCGCAGAAGTATCCGGCATGAAACGATTTCTGTGAGTGTTTATGTCGCTCCCCCTAATCTGAACCTCGTCAAGGATTCTCTGAAGCACTTTATCTTAACTTCAGAAAAATAATTGTCTGGTACAAGCATTGTTTTGAATGATGTATACAAGGTGAAACGTCTACTGTCGCTTATGTCTGCAAACCACTCTTGTTTTGCTACATCTGTAATTCTTTGTTTAAAAACAGACAGAAACATTAAATCATTTTCCACACTTTGGTTAAGCCAAACGAAATTGAAACCCAATGTCTGTAAAAGTATTCTAGTTTTTGTAACCCAGTTAATTTTCCCTTGGTTATCTAGCCTAATTAGAAGGTCGTAAGCTTGCTTGGGCAGGCGATCTGTGTCCATCTTTATGATACGTAGCCAGTATTTCACAGCTCTGATACAACAGTTCACTTGAAGGGGATACCGTCCTAGTTCACCGTAGACCATGAGTGATGGTGTGCGCACAGGCACATTCAAGAACTTTTTGCAAGCATACAAATGGACCTTTTCTACCTGATTACTGTCCTGCAACGGTCCCCAGACTTCTGAAGCGTATAGAAGAGTCGGCTGAACCACTGTGTCGAACAGTTTGAAAAACGTTTCTCTCGTCATGCTATCGATTCGTCTCAGAGATCGGATAATGTCGGTAGTTACTCGTTTACCTTGATCGCTAAACGTTTTCCTGCTTGATAAGCGCTCATAGTAGTTGTGAAAGTAAAGCCAAGATATATATAGCTGTTGTTGACGACTTCGAGTTGTTCTGTTCCAAACATACCATTTCATGTCTCCCAAGGAACCCACCCTTCCTAAAAAAACCATCACTTTAGTTTTGTCACAATTTATTTCAAGTTTGAGATCTGAACAGGCCTAAACTAAACAGTTAATCTGGTTCTGTAAGCCAGATGGCGAACTTGACAGTAGTGCAAGATCATCTGCAAACATCAGAATGAAGAGTTCGACAAGACCGGGACAAAGTTGTATACCATGTTTTCCTTTACCGACAATTGATCTGATAACTGATTGATGATTACGGAGAAAAAATGTTGTACTTGCAACGCATCCCTGTCTCAAACCTTGTGGGCAATCGAAACAGTCCGTGTGAAGTCGTTCTGCACACGTACGCGTGCTTTTAAAGACTCGTACATCGCCATGACTGCTTTGGTAAATGTACGTGATGTACCAGCTTTGACCAGGGCTCTCAGTAAGGTTACATGCTGAACCGAGTCATACGCCCTCTTTAGATCGACGAAACATACATAGAGTTTTCCAGGTTTGCTCAAATACTTATGGATTACGGAGTATAGGGTAAAAATATGATCCGTGGTAGAGTATCCTCTTCTGAATCCCGCCTGTACTTCTGACAACTTGTTATTATCTTCCAACCAGAAATATAAAACGATTGTTCAAAATAGATGTGTAACATTTTCCGATCAAGCTCAGGAGTGATATTCCTCTATAGTTGGACGGATTTTCACGGTCACCTTTCTTAAAAATGGGTACAATGATGGCTTCCCGCCACATGTCTGGAAAGGTCCCCGACAGACAAAAAACACTGAATTGAATAGTCTTGTTAGAAACTCACATACTAACTCTTCTGCTGACTTCAGCATTTCCGCCAGGATTCTATCTGAGCCACAAGCTTTGCCAGATTTTAAATGTCGTAATGCTCTTCGTACCTCACTTTCAGTAATGGATTGATCGAGTATGTCAATTTCTGGTAGTGTAGCAAAATCAATAGAATGACGAACATTAGATTCATTTGAAGCGCACTGGTTTGATTTAACACACGTCACTGAAATGATCAAACCATTTGTCTTTTGTGATTTTGTCACTACAGACTTCCTTGGGCTTCAGATGCAAACACGAATTGACTTCTTTCCAGAACAGCTTTGGGTTACCTATATGATTCATGAGGGCATCTGCTTTCGCTTGTTTAAAATGCTTTTTTCTTTTCTTCGATTAAAGTTTGGTACGACTGTTTGCTCTCAAAGTAATCCTGCCAGTTTGGTTCTGATCTTTTGCGTCTAAATTTCCGTAACTTTTCCTTTGCATCTTTTTTGCTTTGATGACAATCCTTGTCAAACCATTTCTGCCTCTTTCTTCTGGTTGTTGCCCGTAAACCCTGTTTTATTCATGCAATTTGCCGCTGACAGTAGGCACTCCACGAACAAACCAACCGCACCGTTAACATCAGAGTCAGTATCAGCTAATGCGCGTAACAACTTTTCCTGGGATTCCCGTGATCGGAGAGAATCTAAAAAAACACGTGTATTTTACTGTCATCCCAAACCAGTTTTTCAGTTTTCATTTTCACAGCACGTGCGTTTTCTCGGTCTGTCCGTGTTGTACCCACGGTCAGGGACACAGGCAAGTGGTCGGATTCTATCCGGTTTTCACAACAAGTGACATAAAAATATTTTGTGTGTACAGAGATCGTTGGAAGCACAAAAATAGTCAATCAGACTTGACCCTGTTTGTGATAAATAAAGTTACATTCCCTTCTGAATTGAAAAAATGACATCCATTAAGAATAGAGCAATCAAAAACTTGACAGACATCATCAACTTTCTTCCAAAAACATTAAACATTAAATCTTCAGAAGTCCGTTCAAAAGTCTCTTCACCATTGTGGAGTATGTCCTCATCTACATTTAGAGTGTTTTTGTTTCCAGTACGGGCATTAAAATCCCCACACAAAAGAAGGTAGAAATCATCTAATGTTTCCCAAACATCTGTTAAGCACTGTTCCATCAAATCGATACCATCCTGGTATTCTGTCGTTCTATAATATGGGGAATCGTACGGCGGTACATACAATGACAACATAACCACATCTTTATCTGTGTTTAGCAGGTCTTGTTTTCATTTTTAACATAACTGTTTGCTCGTAAACAATATGAATCCTTTCGATGTAACGACGACTGAGACACCTTTTAATTAGAACTACCACCCCTCCAGAACTCCTTCCGTGTTGGCTTAACTTCTTAGCAGGTGCAAAATAAGAATCAAAATCTTCAAAAACACTTAGCTGAATATCAAATTCCACGAAGGTTTCGGTCAGGCACACAATGTCAAAAGATTTGATGTAGTTTACAGTGTCTTGAAGTACGAGCTTGGACAAAAGCCCTCCAATCTTCCAGTTCAGTATATGCAGAACCATGATGTGGTGTCTCTGCTTGCTTGTGTTGTGTCAGCCGTCACATTATCAGCGTCAATTGTATTATATTGTGTTGTGTAGGTTGTCACATTGTCAGACGTAGAGTTCCGTGGTGTGCCAGCTGTCAAACTGACAGAATCTGTCGTGGCATATTGTGTTGTGCCAGCTGTGTCACACCATCAGTATCAGTCGCTTTGTCTTGTGTTGTCACAGTAGAGTTTTGCGTGGTGACATGGCCAGGGCGAGTCCCTATTCCCTGTTCGAGCTGTGCAAGTGCTGACGACCACCAGTGGAGACTCTTCGTGCAGAAGTCATACTGTCTGAGATGAGGGGCTGGCCTGTTTGTGATGAAACCACCGTCTGGGACTGGTGGCGTGTGGGTGGGCCGGTTAGAAGTTCTGGGTGTGTTAGATTGAAATCGTTCCCCGCACTTCGCCTTGTAGCTGGCCTTGCCGTCATTACCTCGGGGTGCACGTGCAGTATTCTGGGAATTCCCGGTCACTATGGGGTTTGCTGGCGTACTGTTGTGTCTCGTCACAGCTACAGGAATGTCTCTGACATCACACTGGGAATTCCCGGAGCATGCTTCACCATTACTATTCCTGTCAGTAGAGTCGTTTGTGTTGTGATTCTCTGCTGGTAGTGTAGATGTTCCATTGGTGTCTGGATGTCTGTTGGCTACCATGTCACTGTACAATGGGGAAGAGGGATGATCGCGGACTTTGTCGGAGCTGTTGCGCGGAGGGGGTGTCACTGTAACTGCTGTTGAGGTCTCCAGTCTCAATCAGTTCTTTTGCTGTCTGCATCACACCCGACAAAAGGGTCCGAGTGGGAATCTTCCTTGTTCAGAGTAGCAGGTTTCCGGTTGTTTTGCTGTTGATGTTGGCCTCTGTCTCTCTCTTGTATGTAATTTACCATTTTTGAAGTAGCCAAACTTTCCTTCTTCTTGAACCTCTTTCAACCGGGCAGCCTGTCTCCTTGTTAGGTCCGACGAAATCCGGATACCAGCCTCACTGAGGGCGGAACGAGCTTCTCCGGATTTAAAGAGTATCATTTTGTCAGACCATCGATGAAAGCACACGATCACCGGCAGGGTTTATCACTGTGTGGGTTTGGGTTTTCCCAGCCGATGAGCTCTGTCGACATCCCTGGTGTCCCATACTTTGCTCACGAAAAAACTCGTTTAGGATAGTCACTATTTTGCTGGCACACGCTTGAAAATTTTCCCCAACCGTTCCGTAATACCGTAAATTTTTACGTTGTTCCTTCTGGAATGGCTCTCTAATCTGTCCAGATCTTCTTCCATTTCCCTCAGCCTGTTTTGTTATCATTTCATTTTCCCGCTCTAGTCTACTTATGTGTTCTCTGTTTTTCCTCCACTTTGCTGTCAACAGAGGCTACACGAGACTGGAGTAAAGAAATATCTTTCTTCAAAGACTGAGTGCTGTCATGTATAGTTTGTCTAATGGACTCACCTACACCGTGAAGTTTCTGGTTCATGTCAGACACAAGATCCCCTTGAGATTTTTCCAGTCGACTGACTGAATCCATGATTGACTTCATGTAGGAAGAGAGGCCTTCCAGAGAGTCTGTGTTGTTGGTGTCGTCGTGTCTAAGTTGCTGCTGGGTTGGTTGTCCTTGTCGGCTGACACTTTGTTTCGGGTTGGTCCGGGGTTTGGCTCAATGCCACCAATGAGGAGACACAACAGCAACGTGTAGACGGTCAGCATGGCGGACAGTCCGTGCACTCTGTAGCCACGAACACGCAAGGTGGCTATTTTGGCTTTCCTGGTCAATATTTTCACCAAAACACCCGCAAAGCAGCCCACAGCCACTCGGTAGGTGTCTATGCAGCAGGTCATAAGTTTAGGTCGGCTCACAATCTTGATTAATGAATGAAAATTATATTTTTTCTCTCCACTGTCCAAAAACACAACCTCTCCTGAAGCTTGACGACAACTCACTCCGAGAGAGAGAGAGAGAGAGAGAGAGAGAGAGAGAGAGAGAGAGAGAGAGAGAGAGAGAGAGCTCTTCGCTGAGCTAGATTCTGGCATTTTTACTCATCCAGACCAAAATGGAGGATGGAGCCTTCATCGGTGACTTCACAAAAATCATCAAAAATCCACAATGTATGAAACTGTTCCGTCGTCAGTGAAAATCTGTCCACACTAGGAGTTTTATTCGAGAAAAAAAAATGTGCAGCAATGTCTCTCGAACGAATTCTGTTGTTGTCAAAACGAGCTTTGTTTTTACACAACCACACACAGAGCAAAGCAAAGCAATTTTTCGTGTCAAATTTCGTAATATATGATTGAAAAACTGAAAAACGAATGCTTTCCATGGTGAATTCACACTGACTACACCACTGTGTTAAATATATTTTCGTCATTTGAATGTGGATGCAGTAGTAAAACAGGTGCTCGACGGTTACAATGCGATCTTACAGAAGGTGCACGATTTGTTCATAGGCATGTTGTTAACGTACAAGCGATAAGCTACAGGTAGTACATCATGGGCTATTTTAAATGTCACGTTTAATGTAATAGGATCTAGTCGTTTATTGCAGACGTTTTTGAAAGCCTTTGATAAAAATTGATCTGTGAAAAAATCGATCTGTGAAAACTTCCCAATTACTTTCGGGATTTCGTTGAATTGCTCTATCAATTTTTTGTAAACGTTTTGACTTGGCTCTTTGCAGTTTGAAATTGTGTCAGCAGGATGCATTCTTTCATCGTGTTTTCAGTTTGTTTTCTTTTTCTTTTTTCTCATTTCATTTAAAAAAAATAGATATTGTTGTCATTCTTCCACAGATGGTACGCATGTTTTCTGAAGTTGTAATGGTCTGAGAGACGCTAATAGAGTTTATTTTTGACAGAAAGACTGGAATACTATAGGATAGATGGATGCTTCTTACAACTCGCTAGAAATACGTTTAAGAACATCATTATTCAGCGTTCATTCAGTTACAAATTCAGCACAATAACATCTTCAATGAATAAACTGTAAGTACATCTCCATCTAGTCATTATTTTCATTCACTCTTATCAAAACATGGATTATTTACACATGAAAAACTGGGGTTGGGATGTGGCAGGGGTGGGGTAGAAACCAGGGTGATGGATGTAGGGGGGAATGGGGAGCAGGGGGGGGGGGGGGGGAGCAAGTAGCACATTCGCATATACAATCAGAAAAAGAATCAAAAGTAACATAGTACTGGTGAAGAGAGTAATCAACTCTCTAATAAGATATGAAACACACACACACACACACACACACACACACACACACACACACACACACACACACACAGAGACACGCTCGCGCATGCACACACCCATACACGCACACCCACACAACCATACACACACTCACATAAATCTCATTTCCAATTGATTGATCATAAATGAAACACTGAAAATATTCAAAGAGACAAAACCTTAACTGTAGCAAAAGAACAAAATTCCAGAGTTGCTTCGCGTATTGCTTCGGAGTACCTGTGCAACATACTTCTAATGATGACATTTTTTTTGTTTTTACGCAGTAGAAGGAGAAGATTAATTATTTTGCATTATTTTTTTTTTTCTGTTGGGAAAAAAGGGGGTAGGGGATGGGGATGCGGGGAAGGGTGAAGGGTGTGATGATATGGCGGGGGGGGGGGGGGGGGGGGGGGGGGGAGGGGAGGGGGGGGGTGGTTATCGCATTGCACTTATTTTAAGAAGATGAAGTAGAAAGGAGACAATTCCGGATTTTGATCAAGTCAAACAATTTCCTTCAAATTATTAATTCTTTGAATTTTGTTTATGTTTTTTTTCAATCAAACAAAGATCTGAGATCAAACATACGTCCTCTCTCTCTCTGTCTCTCTGTCTCTCTGTCTCTCTCTCTCTCTCTCTCTCTCTCACACACACACACACACACACACACACACACACACACACACACACACACACACACACGCGCGCGCGCGCGCATCTTTTCCAAGTGGTTGTTCATAAATAAAGCATTGCAAATTTGCAGAGGGGGGAAAAAAACGTAATTATGGCGAATGATTGAAATTCCAGACTTGTTTCCCTATAATTATGTGCTTGTAGTTCGAACAATTAATGTTTTGTAGAGAAAGAAAATTAATGTTTTGACAACAGGAGGGGAGAGTGGAGGAAATGTGGTGGTGGAGGCGGGGAAGGGGGGGGGGGGGGGGGGGGGGGGGGGGGGGGAGGGTCTACCATACCATACTTATGTCAAGGAGAAGTGGGAAGGAGACAACTCTGAATTTTTGATCAACGATAAACAATTATAAATTCTCTGAATTTTAACTTTTTAATTTCTTTCCAATTAAACAAGGAACTGAAATAGAGCGAAACCCTTATTACTCACAAGCACTCACGGACACACTCGCACATGCACAAGCTCATCTACCTGCACACTCAAACATATAACAACAGAGCATATATCCATGTAAGCTTTCTCGCATGTGCGTAAATACGTGTTCTCGAATTGATTAGCATATATGGGCGTATTCACAGTACAATGTTGCAATGGATGATGCGAAACATCAAATACGCGAAAGATTAATTTCAGAGAGAGAGAGAGAGAGAGAGAGAGAGAGAGAGAGAGAGAGAGAGAGAGAGAGAGAGAGAGAGAGAGAGAGAGAGAGAGTAAGATGAGCGCCGTTCATTTTTAACAATAAGTATACACATGAGTGTTACTCGTCTTTTACATAATAATCAACGAATAACAGTTGCGTCCCTTTCACTAACATGGTTGTCTCACCGCATAAAAGCAAATCATTCATGTGTCTGAATCGACTGATATGACGAATATGTTACTATGTTTTCAAAGAAGTCATTATCAGGTCACCGAGTTCAA
This sequence comes from Conus betulinus, assembly GCA_016801955.1. NCBI lineage: Eukaryota > Metazoa > Mollusca > Gastropoda > Neogastropoda > Conidae > Conus > Conus betulinus. The sequence continues at coordinate 4,368 of JADBJO010010430.1, read as the reverse complement.
TAATGACATCATTACACATCCAGACCAACCTGAAGTACGAGACCTTCATCAGTGACTTCACGAAAATCGTCAAGGATCCACATTGTTTGAAATTGTTCCGTGGTTAGTCTTTGAAAATCTATCTACACTCAAAGTTTTATGCATGTCAAAAAGTCTGCAGCAATGTCCTTTGGAAGAATTGTTTTGTTGTCTAAACGAGCTTTGTTTCTGCAAAGTCATACAGAATACCGATATTCCGAAAACAAAATCACTGAAACTGTTTTTCTTGACAAAATTAATTTAGAGATGTAGCGTATTATTAAAAACTGAGAAGCAGATATTTTCCAAAGCGATTCTGCACTGACTGTACTGCGGCATTTCCAGCCGCTCGACAAATGTCTGCACACTTCGCCCGGTTGAGGCTCCTAACCTTCAGGAGTTCTGTCTGTGTGTTGGAGTTCCGGATTCCGAATATGATCTTGCCACTTACCATCGAATCCATACATTGTTCGCAGAAAGCACACGCCTTGCAGAGCTTTCTGACAGATGAGTAGAAAGTTTCAAATGTTCTCCCCTCTTCCTGTTGTGTTTGGGTTGAATAGGTTACGTGCATGTATAGAGATAAGACGAACTTTCTTCCATCTTAAGTCTAATCACGTGACATGTACCCAACAGGCTGTCTGCCAACTCGAATTCTTCTTCACGACGATATCTTCCCTCATTGAGGAACTTCTGAAACTTGGTTAAAAGAACTGAACTAGTAAATAGTTCTCAACAAAAAGTGTAATCAAAATTGATTTTTTAAATCGTAAGGTTAACTAAGCTTAAAATTCTCCTATCCATTACCTATAAAAATGGATGTTTTCTTCATTATTTTCTACATCTATTTCACTGCTAAATCATATATAAAATTGTTATGGAAAAAACAATGCTTCATAATACTATAAAGACAACCAGGTTTTTGTTTACATTACTGTCAATAAACATTAAAGTACAGTCGATGCTTCTTAAACGTGTTCGAAAAGTTCAACTTGAAGGATTTTCTCTGTTTTCGTTATAACGTGTCAAACAATCATAATAATGTCTGAACTGTAGTCATTTAGAAACAGGTTTTAAATGTGAAAAATTATGTCTTCTTCATTCCGTTAACAAAACTTACAGCAGCAACGACAACAGTAACAAAAATGAGTTTCTTGTAACTTTCAAAACAAACTGGGAACTGGTTTTTGTCTTTGTGTGTTCTACTAGTTATCATAGGTCAAGTATTTCGTCTGGGCTTTACAGGTCTGCCAGATCTGGTGGCACTGAGTCTGGCTGGGGGGTGTTGTGTGGCCTCTGGCAAGTGTGGAGTGGCTCTGGATGTCCTAAGGGTGGGGCTCGCAGAGAGCACCGATGAGGATGTGTCAGGCTCCTGCCTGGCGGGCTCTTGTCGAGGTGACGCGTTGGCAGTCCTCCCTCATCTTCAAGGCCACTGAAGTGGGTGTCGTTGTTGGACTGTGTAGGACGGGGACAGTAAGTTGGGATTTGGGAAATCAGACTGCCTCAGGGGTATGGGATGTTGGTGTGGAGTGTGGGGTTGAGCAGAGGAAAAACACGGTTGCGGCGGTAGATTCTACCGTCCTGGTCTGCATGTCGTAGGTCCTGCAGGTACACCTGCCAACCACTACACCACTGAATGTGGAAGGGAGAGGAGTCTTTGTCCATTTGCACGTAAGATGCTGCATTGGGCTTGATATCATTTCTTCTTCAGGTTTGTTTCTCTGGTTCAAGAGCCCCAAGTGTGGATTTTCGTTGCATGCAGGCATTTCTTCATCACGTTCTTGGCCACTTTCAAAGCTGCTTCAGCGGCCCCATTGCTTTGACTGTGTCCAGGACTGGATGTCACATGCCTGAAGCCCCAACTGCGGGTGAAGGCCCTGAACTGCTGTGATGAGAACTGTGAGCCATTGTCACTGATGACAGAGTCTGGGATGCTGTGTAGGGCAAAGTGGTGTTTCAGTTTGGTGAAGACTGTCTCCGCAATGGTCTCTCGTAGGTAGTCATGTTTAAAGAATCGGCTGATATAGTCTACAACGATGAGGTAATGTCGTCCTTGAATGGTGAAGATATCAGTTCCCACTTTTCCCCATGGGCGGTCTGGTACATCATACATGTACAGTGTCTCTGCTGGTTGAATGAGAAGCAGTCATAGGTCACGCTGATTGGTCCTATTGCAAACTCCTTAAATTTGTCCGTTATTTGAGTTACAAAAGATGTGGCAATGTCAAAGTGGAAGCCGTGATATAATGAGTGCCTCGTCCAACAGACAGTGCAGAAACATTGCTGTTTCAGAGTCTTCAGTCTGGTAAAACTGTGCCAGTGGTGGTATATATATCCGGTATCTTTGCTTGAATAGCTTCTTGTTTTCAGCTGGATTTGAACCCCAAATAGGTTTCGGAGGGGCGGGGTGGGGGTGGGGTGTTGATGCCACGAATTGGCGCTGCAGCTTCGATCTTGTGTTCAGAATCATTGAGCTCGCCATTGTTGCTGAAGTTGGCTAGATTACTGAGTACTGTCTCACGGTCTGATGTCACGCACACGTCTAGATCTAGCGGAACGTTTTTGATGTTCATGGATTTTTGCTGTCTTCGCACCATCGTAACAGCGTGTGGTATTGTCAAGTCCCACGTGCAATGCCACCATGTTACGTGCATCTAAAGAGGGACGAGGGAGGAAGGAATGCACTCACAGTTGAATCACGTGACGTGTATCCAACAGAGCTATCTGCCAACTCGAATTGATGTTCACGTAACAAAGGTAACCAACTCCTGCCGGTCATCAGTTCCCCTTTGCGGATCGCCTACCTTCTTATCCAGGCTCACGTTTTCTGCACAATTAGTCCCCTAAATCACTGGACGAGCACATAACACAACTTGCTAAAGATCATTGAAGAACTCTTTCCTTTCTCGAGGTATAGCGGATGCATAACTATTAATGAGACGAAAGCTACAATCACCAAACTCTAGATCGAAGGAAGTGAAGGGCCCTGTCAATATTGTTTTTAATGCAACCTATCATGCACTTAAAACGGGAAGTAACTGCATTATGTTTCATGGCCAAAGAAGGCTGTTAATCGTATCAGGTAGCAATTAAGTTCATCTCTCTCTCTCTCTCTCTCTCTCTCTCTCTCTCTCTCTCCTCTCTCTCTCTCTCTCTCTCTCTCTCTGTCTGTCTGTCTGTCTGTCTGTCTGTCTATCTGTCTCTCTGTTTAAATAAGATTAAGTAACCAGCATGTCATGGTAAGAACCATAAAAAATCATGTTGCACACATGCAGGACTCAGAGGTAAAAAATGAGCGAAAAAGTTTATGCACGCGCGCATGTGTGTGTGTGTGTGTGTGTGTGTGTGTGTGTGTGTGTGTGTGTGTGTGTGTGTGTGTGTGTGTGCGCGCGCGCGCGCGCGCGCCATTTTTACTAGCTAACCACAAAAAACAAGCTGTGCTTCCTAAAGTTAATGTGATCTTAACTGGCAGGAAGTGATGTTACATGAGTTGTGGCAGGAAGTGATGTTACATGAGTTGTGGCAGGAAGTGATGTTACATGAGTTGTGGCAGGAAGTGATGTTACATGAGTTGTGGCAGGAAGTGTGATGTTACATGAGTTGTGGCAGGAAGTGATGTTACATGAGTTGTGGCAGGAAGTGATGTTACATGAGTTGTGGCAGGAAATGATGTTGCATGAGTTGTGGCAGGAAGTGATGTTACATGAGTTGTGGCAGGAAATGATGTTGCATGAGTTGTGGCAGGAAGTGATGTTACATGAGTTGTGGCAGGAAGTGATGTTGCATAAGTTGTGGCAGGAAGTGATGTTACATAAGTTTGTGGCAGGAAGTGATGTTGCATAAGTTGTGGCAGGAAGTGATGTTACATAAGTTGTGGCAGGAAGTGATGTTGCATAAGTTGTGGCAGGAAGTGATGTTACATAAGTTGTGGCAGGAAGTGATGTTACATAAGTTGTGGCAGGAAGTGATGTTACATGAGTTGTGGCTGGAACAGAATTCCCTGCAAAGCTGACCTCATACTACCGCAGTACCCCCTTCCACTCCCCTTCCCACAGCGCTCCCCCTCCCCTTCTTTGTCGACCTGTTTCTCATGTGTTCTCATGTATAAAGCCACAGAATCTATTATTCTTTTACACATATATAAACCTATGGATACACTGCCATCAGAAATACACGATGCAGAAAAAAAATCTTGTTCTCAAATAATATGGCTTTGTACATGAACATAATCTAAATACGTTTTTTGTAAATGAAAGAGGAGTGTTCTTGATAGTTCCATGTGCTATTGATAAGGACGCTATGATTCTACACAGCCCCCCTGTACAAAAGGATATGTTTACAATGTCTGCT
>JADBJO010010429.1:65000-67500 GCA_016801955.1 Conus betulinus | reverse complement strand
TGTGGGTTATGATGTGGGGTGTTTTGTGGTGTGGGGTGTGATGTGGTGTGGGTTGTGGTGTGGGTTATGATGTGTGTTGTGATGTGGGCTATGATGTGGGGTGTGGTGTGGTGGTGGGGGTGTCATATGGGTTGTCATGTGGGTCGTGGTGTGGGTTGTGGTGTGGGTTATGATGCAGGCTGTGATGTGGGTAGTGATGTGGGTTTGTGATGTTGGTTTGTGGTGTGGGTTGTGGTGTGGACTCAGTTTCTTCATGTCAGGCAATCACAAAGAAAGAGAAGAAAGACACTGCCATTTGGGGATTGTGATGTAGGTTGTGATGTGGGTTGTGATGTGGGTTGTGGTGTGGGTGATGTGGTTGTGGTGTGGGTTGTGATGTGGGTTGTGGTGTGGGTTATGATGCGGGCTGTAATGTGGGTTGTGATGTGGGTTGTGGTGTGGGCTGTTTCTTCATGTCGGGCAATCACAAAGAAAGAGAAAAAAAGACACTGCCATTCGGGGATTGTGATGTCTGTAACTTGTAACATCTGCAGTCAATAGATTGGCCCAAAAGTCACTTGGGCTATTTTCTTTTTCTTTTTTTTTTTTACCGCATGTTAATTTAAAACCAGCAAGTCGCTGTGCGCTCTGTTTCGTGTGTGTTCAGCTGTGTTTTAGGGCATGTCAGATCATGTGCAAGTAACTTTATCGTTTGCGAAACATGCATCCAAGCGGAAAGGAATGGAGGGAAAGAAAGAAAGATAAAAAAAAAATTTAAAAAAAAGGAAGTGAGCCTGGAGTTGGTGGAGTTTTGTCATTATGTTGTATCATGAACGCATAGTCAAGACACTTCCAATGAAGTGGTCAACAGTACTCCAGGTGAATGAGGTAGGGTGGAGAGGATGCAAAATATGACTTTGATAATGCTTTTTTTTTTATTTTAAATTACTACGTTTGTGGAGGGCGTGCAGTTCTTAATTGATGTTTGTCGCTGTCTCTCTCCGTGTCTGTCTGTCTCCGTCTGTCTGTCTGTGTCTCCGTCTGTCTGTTTCTCTCTTTCTCTCTCTCTCTCTCTCTCTCTCTCTCTCTCTCTCTCTCTCTCTCTCTCTCTCTCTCTCTTTCTGTCTGCGTCTCTCTGTCTGTCTCTGTCTCTCTCTGTTTACTTGTGTCCCTCTGTCTGTCTGTCTGTCTGTCTCTCTCTCTCTCTCTCTCTCTCTCTCTCTCTCTCTCTCTCCCCCTCCCCCCCCCCCTCTCTCTCTATTTGCTTGTGTGCCCCCTCTCTCTCTACGTACATAAAATAGATAGTTATGTCTATCATGGCTCTTCAGTAAGGAAAAGCTCTGAGGCTTCCATCTCCTGTCCACGTATCCAACAAATCTAAAGCGGTTAGGCAGGGGTGTAGAGGAGTGGGGTGGGGTGGGGGTGGAAGGAGAGAACAACATCCACCTGCCTCACCCCGAAAATCGAACCGGGGGGGTGGGGGGGGGGGGGGGGGGGGGTAGGGGAGAGAGCGGGTTTGGGAGTGAGGTTTGGGGGGAGGGTCCCAACACCTCTACCCTGTCACGCAGGACAGAGGGCCTGCAGGAGACCCCTGACTGGCCTCTGGCGGTCCGTCACGTGACTCCTGCCCCCCCCCCCCCCAAGTGACCCCCCCCCCCCCCCCGGAGCAAAACCTTAAACAGACGACGGACCAGTTGATAGACAGATACCAGAACATCCAGGTTAGCCTCTGTGCCTCGCAGTGCCAGCAGGAAAACTGGCAGTGCCAGCAGAAAACTGCCAGTGCCAGCAGAAAACTGCCAGTGCCAGAAAAACACTGGCAGTGCCAGCCAGCAGAAAACTGCCAGTGCCAGCAGAACACTGCCAGTGCCAGAAAACTGGCAGTGCCAGCAGAAAAAAACTCGCAGTGCCAGCAGAACCACTGGCAGTGCCAGCAGAAAACTCGCAGTGCCAGCAGAACACTGGCAGTGCCAGCAGAACACTGGCAGTGCCAGTGCAGAACACTGGCAGTGCCAGCAGAACACTGGCAGTGCCAGCAGAACACTGGCAGTGCCCAGCAGAACACTGGCAGTGCCAGCAGAAAACTCGCAGTGCCAGCAGAACACTGGCAGTGCCAGCAGAAAAACTCGCAGTGCCAGCAGAACACTGGCAGTGCCAGCAGAGCAAACACTGGCAGTGCCAGCAGAAAAAACTCGCAGTGCCAGCAGAAAAACTGGCAGTGCCAGCAGAAAAAGGCACAGGCCGTTTCTACTTTCTCTGGTGCCAGCTGAGACTGGCGAGGAAGGAGATGGCACGTCTTGAGAGACTTATGTCATTAGGAGACCGACACCCGTCTTCCCTGTCCCGTGCCTTGGTGTGGTGGTGTGGCCGTGGCGGCCATGAAGGCATGGCGAGTTATCTCCCCGGAGCAGTGGGCGGGGATGGCCTTGGGGTGGTTTCCCTTCTCACAGACCGACCACAAGACAAGACGAGAGACCGTCGAGAGATAAAGAGACCGGACGGTCAAGAAGGGCGGTCACTG
>JADBJO010010429.1:42500-47500 GCA_016801955.1 Conus betulinus | reverse complement strand
TTTTGTTGTTTGTTTCCGATTTGTGACTTTGAGATTGGTGGGGTGTATTGTTTCATGTCAGTGGGCGTGTGAAGAAGGAGTGTCGGTATTTTTCCTGGAACCAAGACTGAGGCTGGTCTAATGCACGGAGAAACGTTCTGTCAGTGTGTGTGTGTGTGTGTGTGTGTGTGTGTGTGTGTGTGGTGTGTGTGTGTGTGTGTGTGTGTGGTATGAGTGAGGGAGAGAGAGGGGTGTGTGTGTGCGTGTGTATGAGTGAGTGAGTGGTGTGTGTGTGTGTGTGTGTGTTGTGTGTGTGTGTGTGTGTGTGTGTGAGAGAGAGGAGAGAGAGGAGAGAGAGAGAGAGAGAGAGAGAGTGGTTGTTGTGTCTGAGTGCGTCTGGCGAGCGTACACGTGCGATTGGAAGGACAGAGAGGCAAAGACAGAACAGAAAGAGGGGGGGGGGGGGGGGGGGGGGGGTGGAGAGAGAAGACGACGGGAGAGAACGAGAGAGATCGAGGAGAGAGAGACTTGAGTGCGGCTTAGGAAATTGATTTGGGGGCTTCCAGGGGAGGAGTGTGTGTGGTGTGGTGTGTGTGTGTGGGGGGGGGGGGGGGGGGGCGAAATACAGGATCCCGCCAAAAAGAGAGGGAGAGGGAGGGGTGGGAAGGGAAACAGAGGGGAAAAAGAGAGAGAGGAGGGAGAGGGAGAGGGACAGGAGGGCAGTGACAGAAATTGAAGGAGGCATGGACATTTCGCGAAATCTTCCCCAAATGTTCTGCTGTCTAATCGATCCAGGAGGTCCTTCCCAATGGGGGCTGGCTGTGGAGGAGGGGGGGGGGGGGCGGGGGGGGGGTAGGGGGGGGGTAGATCGCTTCCAGATATCGAACTGTGACAGCCCCGGGTTCCTGCAGTTTCCCATCTGAAATGGGAGTGGGAGGGGTTGGGGTATGTGTGTGTGTGTGTGGGGGTGGGGGGGGTGGGGGGTGGGGGTGCGACTGAGGTTTAGGGTTAATGCCATCGGTGGTGTTGTTATCCTCGAAGCTACAAGAGCTCTCTCTCTCCCTTTTTATCTGCCTGTCTGTCTGTCTCGTCCTCTCTCTCTCTCTCTCGATCTCATCCCTCTCTCCTCTCCTCTCTCTCTCTCTCTCCTCTCTCTCTCTCTCTCTCTCCTCCCCACCCTCACTCCCTTCCTCCTCCTCTCCCTCCGCTTAACGCCTTTCTCTCTCCATCTCTGATTGTGTTTCGGAGAATGACTGTTGTTGTTGTTGTTTGTTGTTGTGTGTTGTTGTTCGTTTTTGTGAAAGAAAGTACAGAAAAAAAAAAACGGATGGCACTGATCAGGTGGAAGTCCTCTCAATGTGTGCTTCTCCGGGGGGGGGGGAGGACAGAGATCCAACGAGTGGGGAGGGTTTTTCGGGGGTCCTGTGTCATCTTAGTGTGTTCTGGTTTTCTTTTTGTTTTCCAACGGCTTTGTTTGTGTGGTGGTTGGTTGGTCATTCGTTATTTTGCAGGCAGTTCTCGTATCAAAAATAAGAAGGAAGAAAGGAACAACATCTTCGGTGAAGTGCGTCTGTCGATTTGGCTGGGGTCGACTGGAACGTCCTCCACCACCACACCACCTCATCCTAACCTCTACTCCCTCCCCTGAATTCTCCTCTTCCTGGCCACATTTCCTCTATCCTCCTGTTTGTCTGTAGGTATGTCTGTCTGTCTGTCTCTGTCTCTGTCTCTGTCTCTGTCTCCGTTCTCCTCCTTCTCCCTCCACACCTCTCTCTCTCTCTCTCTGTCTCTCTCTGTCTCTCTCCATCTTCCCCCGTCCTTCCCTCACCTCCCGCCCCCCCCCTCTCTCTCTCCCTCTCTCTCTCTATCTCTCCTCTCTCTCGCTCTCTCTCTCGATGTATTCATTGTTTGTTATGAGTTTCTATGCAGTTGCATGCAGGATGATTCACATATCTTCCACATATTTATTGTTTTGAGGGCTCTGGATGGAAAAAAAAAAACACGCCACTCACTTTTTGATTATTCTTTTCCCCTCATTAAACAACATTTCGTTCGTTCGTTCGGTTCGTTCTCTCTCTCTCTCTCTCTCTCTCTCTCTCTCTCTCGCTCTCTCTCTCTCTCTTCTCTCGCTCTCTCTCTCTCTCTCTCTCTCTCTCTCTCCTCTCTCTCTCTCTCTCTCGATCTCTCTCTCTCCACCGTCGATCTCTTCCCTCTTCACTCCTCACACCTTCACACACAACACACACACACACACACACACACACACACACACACACACCCAAACTGGCAATCGAGACGAGAATAGCTGTTAGACAGTCGAGTCGTGTTGTTAGTGGACCTAGCCGACCCACGAGGGCGGCCGCGAATCACGGGTGCGGAAGCAGGCTTCGCTCTGTGTGCCACAGCTGATTGGTTGAAATGGAAGAGAAAGAAAGAGGGGGGGAGGGGGGGGGGGGGGGGGGGATGAACGGAAGGGAAAGGAACGAAGGGATTAAAAAAAGAATGAAAAGAAGACAGACAGACAGACAGACAGACAGGGGATTAAAAACAGAATGAAAGAAGAGACAGACAGAGATTAAAAGAGAGAATGAAAAAAAGAGACAGACAGACAGACAGAGAAAAGGGATTAAAACAGACTGAAAGAGGAGACAACACAGACAGAGATTTAAAAGAGAATGAAAGAAGAGACAGACAGACAGCAGAAATTAAAACAGAATGACGAGAACAGACAGACAGAAAGTAGAAGAGACAGACAGAAGATTAAAAGAGAATGAAAAGAAGAGAGAGTGAGTGATGAGGAGAGAGAGAGATGGAGAGAGAGGAGAGAGAGATTTAAAACAGAATGAACCAAAAGACAGACAGACAGAGCGGGAGAGAGAGAGGAGAGGGAGAGGAGAGAGAGAGAGAGAGAGAGAGGAGGGGGGAGGGGAGAACAAGGGGAGAGAGAGGGAGGAGGAAAAAACAATGGAAGAGAGAGAGAGAGGAGGGGGAGAGAGAGAAAAGGGAGAGAGAGAGGGGGGATAAAACAGAACGAACGAAGAGGTAGACAGAGACAGACAGACACAGAGGAGAGAGAGATTAAGTGTGTGTGTGTGTTTCCAAATTGTTCGTATGGAAATACCACGGTTGCTGTGTGAATACAACATTCTTTCAACACAAGGTTCTTAAAAACAGGTACTAAAAAAGAACGTGATCACCAGCGAGTGGAGAGGGATACAACCATCCGCAAAGCTCCGCGGGTTCGTGTCCCGGCAGCGCCAGAGCTGTTCCCAACAACAGCAGAGGAGGGTCATCTGGGAGTCATGACCTGGAAGCGGCCCGGTCTCTCCTCTTTGAATGTAAGGAGTTCAGGGCTCCAACACTTGTCTGAAGGGTGCCGCTCTTCTGAAGGGTGGCGCTCTTCTGAAGACCTGCTATCAGGCGTCTCCATAGGATTCCTCTCTACTTTTATATTTCCATAGCCGTTTGATCTAGAGGCGGGGCGTAACCAGACTCATGAATAACGATTTTTTTCCCAGCTACGTGAATGTTTTCTCACAGCTTTCCCTTTTAGAATAACGGATGAGAAATAGTTTTTTCATCCTATCCCCTCTCCCTTCACCCTCCCCCATTCTCTTTTTCTGCTCTCGCTCTCTATCTGTCTATCTGTCTGTCTGTCTGTGTGTCTCTCTCTCTCTCTCTCTCTCTCTCTCTCTCTCTCTCTCTCTCTCTCTCTCTCTCTCTCCTCTCTTATTTTTCCATCGCGTATGTGCTTTTTCTCTCTCTCGTTCTGCCCTTTTTTTCCCCAATCCTATCAACTTCATTATCAGAATACCCATCTCTCTCACTGTATGTTATCTGTTTCTTTTTCTCAGTCTTTTTGTCTGTCTGTCTGTCTCTTTCTCTCTGTCTGTCTGTCTGTCTGTCTGTCTCTCTCTCTCTGTCTTTCTCTCTCTCTGTCTCTCTCTCTGTCTCTCTCTCTCTGTCTGTCTCTGTCTGTGTCTGTCTGTCTGTCTCTGTCTCTCTCTCTCTCTCTCTCTCTCTCTCTCTCTATCTCTCTCTCTCTCTCTCTCTCTCTCTCTCTCTCTCTCTCCCCTGTGCAAGGGGGACCACCCGCAATGTGACGGCCGGGGCTCCATTTTACTGACGTCTTCTCTGTGATCCTGCCCCATCATGGCTCATGAGCAGTAAATACACCGCCGCCCCTGCTGCCTCCTCCCTCCCACCTCCCACCCCTCCTCCCTCCCACCCTCACACCCAGGCCTGCAGCCAACAACCGAACCTTCTTTGTGTGTGTGTGTGTGTGTGTGCGTGCGTGCGTGCGCGAGAGTCTCTGGTGTGTGTGTGTGTGTGTGTGTGGTGTGTGTGTGTGTGTGTGTGTGTGTGTGTGTGTGCGTGCGCGTGCGCACGTTTCTGTGTGTGTGTGTGTGTGTGTGTGTGTGTTGTGTTGTTTTTTGGCGTAGTGTGCTTTTAGAAAACAGAGTTATCATAGTCACGGGCCAAACATTAATAATACCACAGGTGACTGTTGTTGTTATCATTCTTGTTTTCTCTATCTCTCTCTCTCCTCTCTCTCTCTCTCTCTCTCTCTCTCTCTCTCTCTCTTTCTCTCTCTCCCCCTCTCTCTCTCCCCCTCTCTCTCTCTCTCCCCTCTCTCTATCTCTCTCTCCCCTCCTCTCTTTCTCCTCTCTCTCTCTCTCTAGCTCATTTGCTCTCTCTCTCTTCTGTGGCATCCCATCGTCCATGTCATCTCAGTAGCATTTGCTCAACGCCGCTTCTCCTCCCTCCTCCATCCCCCTTCTGCCTCTGCCTTTTCACAGCCCTACCCAGTACTCGCTGATTTGCATAGTGCATGTGCGGTGGGGGGGAGGGCGGGGGGGGGGGGGGGGGGGGGGGGGGGGGAGGACTTTAGATCCTGCTATCGACAGCAGAGATTCGAAGGAGGAGTCTCTTGGAGGACGGAGATCCCAAGGGAGAGTATCCCCTTGCAGTAGGAGTTAGTGCCCTTGCTAAGATTAGAATTTTTTTCTTGTATAAACCTG
>JADBJO010010429.1:27500-30000 GCA_016801955.1 Conus betulinus | reverse complement strand
TGAAAAGATCTAACGATGTAACCTTAACGAGGACAGTAAAAGCTAAGCTGTGGATGCACAGCTGTGGATATCTTTTTTAACCATTACATCGCCGTCACGCAGGGGACGGGGTTGTCTTCCTCACTACAATCCCGTCAAAGAACGAGGGATCTGTCTCTCTCTCCTTCCTCGCTTGTTCACTGAAGCAAAGAGTGGTTCTTACACACTCTCTCTCTCTCACATAACGCTCTCTCTCTCTCTCTCTCCTCTCCTCTCTCTCTCTCTCTCAGTGTCTGTACACACCACTCTCTCTCTATTACACATACACACTCTCCTCTCTCTCTCTCTCTCTCTCTCTCTCTCTCTCTCTCTCTCTCTCTCATCTCCACCAGCTTTCCCACCACCTGCCTACCCCAGCGCCCACCTCCCCGGAGGCCTTCCGATTGTCGTGGCTGATCGTCATTCAACCCCATGACGTGACACGCATGTTCACAGAGCACAGCTCCTCGTGTTCCTTCAGTATGTGTGTGTGTGCGCGTGATGCGCGCGTTTGTGTGTGTGTGTTGTGTGTGTGCGTGCGTGCGTGCGTGTGTGTGAACAGCGCGAGCAATCGATAGATATCTGTTGTGACAACTCCCCATTGATCTCCTCACAGTCGTGGTCAGCGAGGGAAGAGGGGAGGGAGCGCGACTCATCCTGTCGACTGCTGCTCCACGCACGCTCGAGTTGATCATGCCCGCATGCGCACGCGCACGTGTGTTTGCGCGTGTGTGTGTGTGTGTGTGTTCCCATGCGCAGGGACGTGTAAAGAAAAGATGATGTGCTGAAACAGTGTCAGCAAGTTCCCAGGGACTTCAGTGCTTTCAGACTGAATACTGATGTGGGAGAGAGAGAGAGAGTGTGTGTGTGTGTGTGGTGCCCGTTGGACTTGGGGTCGGTGGGAGTCTGCGTTTACCCTTCATTTCACATGTTCTGGACATTCTCATCGATCTGAGAGAGTGAGTGAAAAGGGGCCTTACCCCCCCCCCCCCCCCCCCCCCCCTTTTTTCTGATCTGATCCTAAATAGCTTTCAGTCAGGGTATGGGTGGGAGATAAAGTACCGCTTACAACCGAGAACGTGGACCACACGAGGGCGTGTGCCCATCTCGCGTTCGTTTCTCGTCTCCGCTGAGGTGGGGGGTGGGGTCGGGGGTGGAGGGTGGGGGGTGGGGGCTGTCATTCACGCTCAGTTTCGTGGACACCATCGAAGCGTTGGCACCCACCCATTCCATCCTTGTCCAGCGAGCCCGTGGTTTGCTGCTCTGTTGGTGGTGGTAGCCGGCAGCACGCAGGAGTGCTGGCTTTGGTCCTGAGAGGAGGACTTCGCGTTGATGCTGCGCTTGTGGTGGCGAGGTTCGATCAAAGATAGTTCGCCCTACGGTAGGGCGTACAGTCTTTGGTTCGATTGAGTCCACCACTACACGGGGTTTGGGATTCTGGGTTTGGGGGGACTTTACTTTGGAAGGAAACGGGAGGAGTACACGCGGGTACTTTAATAGTCGCCAAGGTTAGTAGTAGTTGTTGCTGCTGTTGTTTTTTTTAAACGTCTCTTTGGTTGTGGTTGTGTTGTAGTGGTGTTTTATCAGTCGTCGCTCTCTCTCTCTCTCTCTCTCTCTCTCTCTCCTCTCTCTCTCTCTCTCTCTCTCTCATCTCTCTCTATCTCTGTCTCTGTGTGTGTGTGTGTTGTGTGTGTGTGTGTGGTGTGTGTAAGGAGCCCAGGCCCATAATGAATAAAAGGCCTCTGTGCGTGCGCGCGCGTGGCGCGTGTGTGCGTGTGTGTGTGTGTGTGTGTGTGGTGTGTGTGTGTGTGGGTGTGTGAGAGAGAGAGAGAGAGAGAGAGAGAGAGAAGGAGAAAGAAACAGGCTAATGCTCCTATCGTGGAGAGTGGAGGGCGGGTGTCGGGGAGGGGGGTGGGTGTGGCTTACTGTTTCGGCGGAAGGAAGGACCACGCTGTGGAAACAGAGTGGAAACTGTTGTCTTCTGCCAGTGCGTGCAGGGGAATCGCATTACCTGTTGTTGGTCTCTTCGTCCGTCTGTCGGTCTGTCTGTCTGCTTTCTTCCTTTATTTCTTTTGGAATCAGGGGTGAGCGACCTTCGGTCTCCGCTACTCTATAATAGCTCCAACTGGCTTCGGTGACAGACGATCTGATGAAATTCGCTTGTGCTCTATTTAGGGCGACCAACAGAATATGTACGCCTGTTTTTGAAAGGGAGGGGGGGGGGGGGGGGGGGGGGGGGGGGGGGCGGGGGGGGGGGGGGGGGGAGGGGGGAGCTGGGGGGCCGAATTGGGGGGACGATGTCTGTCTGACGTGTTTACCACAGTTCCAATCGGGCGGGGGGGGGGGGGGGGGGGGGGGCCGACACCCGGCACACCGGACTAAAATTTATAGCCTGGTAATGGTAAGAAAGAAAAACCGCAATCAGACACCGACATAGACAGACACGGGGCAACAGAGGAAAAACGCGATCGGAGAGAGAGAG
>JADBJO010010429.1:10000-15000 GCA_016801955.1 Conus betulinus | reverse complement strand
CCGAGAGATTTTTCGCTCGGAGTTCAACATTGGTTCTGACTCCATTGTACGAAAAGTGCTTTGAATGAGACTATAAACCGAAGTTCCATGTGTGAATGGACGCTTAACATCTTGCACATATGCAAAATTATCACACTAACTTGCGGAAGAGAGGACACAGTTTGGTCGTTGTTATGGATGATACGGAAAACATAGCATGCACCATGCGTAAAAAAATGGAAAGAGTGAAAGAAAAAAAAAAATGAAACAGACTGACTGACACGGGAAACCACTGATTGTGGCGCCAGCACCAGCAGGCAGCTCTTCAGCCGGCCCTACCCAGGTAGACGGCCTGTTGTGTAAAGGAGAGCGTGGAACGTGAAGCGCCTAGTCCTTGGTGTGTAACTGAGCAAAGGCGATATGGAGGTGCTGTTCATGATCATTACAACTTTAAGCTTTAAGCTTGTTGTTGTTGTTGCTGTTGTTATGTTACTTTTACGTGTTGTATGTCGTAATGATTGAAAACAAGTTCAAACCGGGGTTGGAATGATGTGCGCGCGCGCACTCACTCACACACACACACACACACACACACACACACACACACACACACACACACACACACACACACACACACACACAGAGAGGAGAGGGAGGGAGGGGAGGGAGGCACACAGGCACGCGAAAGGTGACCTGGCAGATAGAAATCTTTCTGAATTTCCTCGGACGCCCCAGAACGACAGTGCTGTAAGAAGAGTAGCAAAAATGGTGATTGTTATGTTTGGTTTCAAGGGGATTCGAACCCGCGATATTCGACCACGAACTCGGTGCGGACACTACCCCTCTCTCTCTCTCTCTCTCTCTCTCTCTCTCTCTCTCTCTCACACACACACACACACACCACACACACACTCACACTCACACACACTCACTACACACACACAGAGATGGGGGATAGGAGACAGAGAAATGATAAATCCATTATTTACACGGAAGATTTCCTATCGCCACACCGCATCCTGATCAAATTGGTTCTACAACTGGGTTATTACTCCATGGGCCCTAAACATGTCCGCGGCCATTGCACATGGTATACTGCACCATAAAGCTTATGGATTTCTCTCTCTCTCTCTCTCTCTCTCTCTCTCTCTCTCTCTCTCTCTCTCTCTCGCCGACGAGGTTTTCCCCCCACGATCAATATTGTCTTGAAAGATTATGCAAGTAAGCGTCGTTCGGATGTCGGGCATAGGCAGAGTAGTGTGTGTGGTGTAGGCCCCTTGTTCGCTTGGACATCTTGGGTTTTTTTTTTTTTTTATCCTTTTCTGCACAGGTAAAGTAACGCATGAAGTCAATAGAATTTCAAGCGCCATTTGATCATACACCGATGCATTCGTACACACATACATAAGCACATTCCTTCATAACTAGGCAAAGACGAAGGAGTAATAGAGAAAGAGTGAATGAATGTTTCTGAGGGAGATTTACGATTTTTTTTTTTTCCTTTTTTTTCACTTCTTTCTTTTTCACTTTGTCTACCAGTTATGAATCATTTGTTTGAAACAAGCTCAGTTTGCCTTTTTTAAAGTTCCCACGATGACCAAACAAACAAACAAAAAGAATGAAACTTTCAAATTCACAACATCGCAGAACACTCCGTCATAATTAGTAATTCGTGGTTGGCACCCAGCGCCTTGCGTTATGAAGTAACTATATTCCGTGTCTTCTGATACTGCCTGTTTCTAATTCTGGGCTGATTTCTCAGCATCCGCAGAAGGGTTCAGCCAGAGGAGGGACAGGGTTCATACTCATTACACATTAGGTAGGGGGAAAGGTGGCTAGCAGGCCATCAATCATCACATCAGAAAAAAAAAACGCGTCTGTTCCAGGGTTTTATTGGAAGGTCCATGAAAATCATTTCTATATCTCATTTCAATCTGTGTGAATGTTATTGTATATTTTGTTTCAATCATTCTCGAAATCCGTCTGGAATCGTTGAACAGCATCGCATCACCAAAACACGTGAAGAACCGTTACCCTCTGTCTTGCTGTGTTCCAGTTTCATTGTAATCCAGTCGGCCACACAAAGTCCACTGAGAGCGTGCGTGTGAATCATAGGAATGCGCACTGCAATCGGTCTTTTAAAAAGAGGAGGGAACATATGGGGGGTGGGGGGGGGGGGGGGCGGTATTTATAACATAATGATTGTATGACTCAGCCAGCGACATGGCCCCTGGCAGTCGGCTGGACTGTAAGCGACATGATTTGTTTTGATCTGACCGTGACGAAGGTGTCGGGATGAAATGGGTCTGGGAGCGAGGGGAATGGGGAGTGGGGGAGAGAGGTGGAGGGTGGCTGTTTTCCGTGTCTTCATTAACATGTCATGCTTCTCAGTTCTGTGCCGATTTCTCGGGGAAGTCGGGGGGGGGGGGGGGGGGGGGGGGGGGGGTATATGGAGAGTAAGAGTGCGGGGGAGGGGGGCTCGTAGTATTGAGTTCATACCGAAAGCATGTCCCTTGCTGCACGCGTCCTGTCGAAATTTGGGATTGAAAATTATTACAGTCTAGCTCATAAATTGACCTTCAGATATTGCTGAGAGAGAGAGAGACAGAGACAGACAGACAGAGAGAGAGACAGACAGACACACAGACAGACACACAGACAGACAGAGACAGACAGACAGACAGACAGAAGCTGCATTTGTGTTTCCCGTTACTGAACCCGGGGAACCAACATGACTGAGTTGCACAACCGCACACAAAAACTTTGTCCACTCCCAAATAAATGGCTGTTTCGCCGGTGCAGGCGTTTTCGCTTATAAATCTGATCACGTGACGGACCCAGACAGCACCTGCCCCCAAAGACCTGGCTTTGCGTGTGCAAAGCGTGATCTTAATGTGGGCTTGTCATCCGAAGCACGCATCGTCGATATTACGCCTGGCTCTCCTGTCGTGTGAAGAGTAGTGTTCCGTCGTCAGTTCGTCATCAAGCACTCTCCAACAGCAGATTTTTTTATACATGTGGTGGGGGGTGATCATGGCAATATAAGCTTACATCGGGAGAAAGTGATTTACTCGCTGCATATAAATGCAGGGTTTCCCCAAACAAAAGTACTATAACTATTGGTGGTGGTGTCGGTGCTGCTGCTGCTGTGTTCCTCCTCCTCCTCCTCCTCCTCCTCCTCTGCCTCCCCCCTCCTCTCTTCCTCCCCCTCTTATTCCTCCTCTTCCTCTTCCTCCTCGTCTTTCTTCACTTCCTCCTCCTCCTCCTCCTCTCCCTCCCTCCTCCGCATCTTCCACCTCCTCTTCCTCCTGCACCTCCTACCATCCTTCCTTCCTCATCATTTCAGCGGTTGTAAGGACTTAAAAGCAGATAACGGGGACAGATCTTGCCCCTCACCCCACTGACTGCCACATCTTGCCCCTCACACCACTGACTGCCAGATCTTGCCCCTCACACCACTGACTGCCAGATCTTGCCCCTCACCCCACTGACTGCCAGATCTTGCCCCTCACACCACTGACTGCCAGATCTTGCCCCTCACACCACTGATCTGCCAGATCTTGCCCCCACACCACTGACTGCCAGATCTTGCCCCTCACATCATTGACTGCCAGATCTTGCCCCTCACATCACTGACTGCCAGATCTTGCCCCTCACACCACTGACTGCCAGACCTTTCCCCTCACACCACTGACTGCCAGACCTTTCCCCTCACACCACTGACTGCCAGATCTTGCCCCTCACACCACTGACTGTCAGATCTTGCCCCTCACACCACTGACTGCCAGATCTTGCCCCTCACACCACTGACTGCCAGATCTTGCCCCTCACATCACTGACTGCCAGATCTTGCCCTCACATCACTGACTGTCAGATCTTGCCCCTCACACCACTGACTGCCAGATCTTTCCCCTCACACCACTGACTGCCAGACCTTTCCCCTCACACCACTGACTGCCAGATCTTGCCCCCTCACACCACTGACTGCCAGATCTTGCCCCTCACACCACTGACTGCCAGATCTTGCCCCTCACACCACTGACTGCCAGATCTTGCCCCTCACATCATTGACTGCCAGATCTTGCCCCTCACATCATTGACTGTCAGATCTTGCCCCTCACATCACTGACTGCCACATCTTGCCCCTCACACCACTGACTGCCAGATCTGGCTCCTCACTTCACTGACTGCCAGATCTTGCCCCTCACATCATTGACTGCCAGATCTGGCTCCTCACATCACTGACTGACCAGTCGGAGGAGTTGTCAGGACAGGGGGCTGGTTCCGCTGACAACGTCCTGATCATGTCCCACAGCAGTCGCTTCAACGTCAGATTGCCGACGCCTCCAGGACTGCCTGAGGCGCCACATACTGACTGACTGACGTGAGGTGCGTGAGAAAAAAAAATTCAGCCAGCACCACAGTGACGGCGCATGCGGTGGGGGACCGGTGTCGGCAATGAATCCACGACTTTGATGACTTCACTGTTCATGTTCTTTCTTTCTTTCTTTCTTTCTTCCTTTCTTTCTCCTCCTCCTCCGTTTTTCTGTCGTTTCCCAAGTGACCAGTGTCGCTGATGAATCGAAAAACTTTGATGTTACTTCACTTTCCATGTTCGTGTCCATTTTTTCCTTTTTTCCTTTCTTTCTTCGTTCGTTCTTTTTTTTTTTTCTGTTCCTCCATCTTTCTTTCTGTCTTTCTTTCTTTCCCCGGTGACTTTCGTGACCAGTGTCGGTAATGAATCAAAAACTTTGATGATCTCCCTTTTCGTGTTCATGTCCATCTTTTTCTTTTTCTTTCTTTTGTTCTTTCTTTCTTTAGAGTTCCTCCATCTTTCTTTCTGGTCTGTCGTTTCCCCGGTGGCCAGTGACGGTAATGAATCAAAAACTTTGATGATGACCTCACTTTCCACGTTCTTTGTCATTTCTTTCTTCTTTCTTTTCTTTCTTTCTTTCTCTTCTTCCGTCGTGCTTTTTGTCGTTTCCTCTGTGACCAGTGTCGCTAATGAATCAAAAACTTTG
>JADBJO010010429.1:0-2500 GCA_016801955.1 Conus betulinus | reverse complement strand
TTCTTTCCCAACATCTGTTTCTTCCTAAACAGTTTTCACTTAAGTATGCTTCTAGCTCCTAGAAACGACAAATTGGGAGACATATTATCGATTTAGTTAAATAAAGCATTTCAGTTGCGTTCTGTAGTGATGTCATGGCGGCAGAGTCTCGTGATCAGTAATGTTGCAAATAATACTGTGTTGTACGCTTTGTACTTTGCATCTCCTTCATCAGGGGCAAAGGCCTTCATGAATAAAGATTCATTTTCCGCGAAGTTGGAGTATGGCTGCCCTTAATGCCTGTCTATACAGGGAATGTCCGCAGGAGTATCAGCCTGCGTACGCGAAAAAAAAAATATTCATTCATTCGTTCTCTTTCTTTTCCATCTACGTCTGTTTTCTTTCTTCATTGTTTTCTTGTTCTTGTTCCTTTTTGTACTCCCAGTTCTACAAAGGGAGTACTTGAAGACTGTCTCTGTCTCTGTCTCTGTCTCTCTCTCTCTCTCTCTCTCTGCGCGAACACTCGCGCGAGTGTGTACGTTCGCTGCGCTTCAGTTGAACGTCTCGGCGCGGCAAGGTCTACTGAACACCGAGTGTATATTATTATTATTATTATTATTATGTCCACGTGCGCGCAGAAGCACGCTGCGCTACTGGAGCCTGCTGGTTGTCTGACAACAGCAGCAGAGGAGCAACCTCCTGTCCCGCCCGCTGAAGGCATGTCTGAGTCTCCCGCAGACCGTCCACCCTCTGGGACGACTGGTCTGTGTCCTCATCCCCTAGGCTTATCTCCTACGTATCCCGGTCAGACTGATGATGGACCAGACCGCTTGAGGAAGGGAGGAAGGTATCGACTATGACTGCGTTGGGTGAGGGAGTGGTCGGTTGGTTGGCAGACTGTCGGCATTCTGCCCAGCAAGTCTGAGGCTTCCTCCACCTTCCCCGCTCTGGCCGTAGGGTTTTTCTTCTTTTTTTTTTTTTTAAGTTTTTTTTTTTCTTTTTTTTTTTTCTTACCCCCCCCCCCCCCCCCCCCCCCCCCCCGCGATGCTTCAAGTTGTGCCTGGCTTCAAGAGCCTCCTTTCGTCTGCGCGCTATTAGATCAATTTGCGGAGGGCGTTAGAACTTCCATCTGTGCTGCTGCTGCTTTTGGTTTTGGGGGTTGTGTGAGGTGGTTTTGGTGGTACAGCTTCCTCCCCTCCGTCTGTGGGGGGGGGGGGGGGGGGGGGGGGGGGGGGGGGAGAGAGAGAGAGAGAGAAGAGAGAGAAGGAGGTGAGGTGGAGGGCGGGTAGATGGCCTCAGTCTGCTGAATTTGTCGTTAGTTCGGTTTGTGCAGGGTGCTAGCACTTCCATCCGGGCTGCCTGGATCGTGTGTGTGTGTGTGTGTGTGTGGTGTGCGTAGTGTGCGTGCGTGGCGTGCGTGTGTGGTGTGTGTGTGTGTGTGTGTGTGTGTGTGTGTGTGTGTGTGTGGTGTTACCGACTGCGTGAGCTCACCTTGTGACGTATAAGAATTGTTCCAAATCGAAATAAGGAAGAACAGAAAATGGCGAGTCGAAGGGCGGATGGGAAATTCGTGATTGAAGCTTCATGGATTCCAGCTCTGAAGCTTTTGGAGACGTTCAGAAAGAGGCTAGCCTGCTAGGTACATGCATCAAAATACCGAATAACTGAACAGATAAAACTGGTAAATAAATATGCCTCACATATGCATCTGAGTCTGTTCATGGACAAACCTACTACACACGCACTTAGGTATGTATTCACTTGTATTGAATCATGCATGATGCATGCGTGTATGTTATCCAGTGAAGAAGGCCAAGGAAAAAGCAAGAACAGAAAAAAACAGACAGAAAATGATCAAACCCACGGCTGAACTGAAAGAACTCGTGTTCCTCTTTTTTTCTTCTTCTTTTTCTTTTTGTTTTGTTTTTTGTTTTGTTTTGTTTGTTTTGTTTTGTTTAAGCGTGCATCATAAATGCATGGCAGACGACGGGACGAGAGACTGGCTCTGAGAGACGGCGGGCGGGTCTGTTCCAGAGATAACCAGGCTGTCGATGCCTCGAAGCCCGTCCTCCCATTTGCCTCCCCCCCCCCCCTCCCCCGCCCCCCTCCTCCCTCCTCCCCCCCCCCCCCCCCCCCCCCCCCCCCCACCCCCCCCCCCCCCCCAGACGGTTCCAGGAGACGCCTACATAGTGCTTTTCCTGCCGACTGGAAACATGAAACTTGCATCAGACGGGTATGATCTGAGCGCCTCCAGAATAATCCCTCACGTGCTAATGGCCTGCTAGCCAAGCTTGGGTGGGAAGGCCCGAAACCCCATGTTACCTTCTCGCTCCTCCGTCCCCCCACCCCACCCCCCACCCCCCCACACTCCCCTTGCCCCTCCCCCGCTCGTCCCCAAAGATCGAGATTACACGAGAAGACATGTGGAGGGACATACAGATCGGAAATGAGAGGGTTTTTGTTTGTTCGTTGCTTTGTTTTGCTTTGTTTTCCGTTCAAAGTGCTCTTTGTAGCAGTTTCT
>JADBJO010010428.1:60331-72974 GCA_016801955.1 Conus betulinus | reverse complement strand
AGCCCTCTTCCCCGCACAACGTGATCTGTTTGATTGCCCGAGTTCTTCGCGATCAAGTTGTAAGCAATGAGCACTGGAGGACGAGTAATAGTGGAGCTTTCGAACTTTACTTCAGCCATTAATCAAAAACATCAATGACACAGATTAATGACAAAATTGATTTGAACAGCATGTTTTTGTCACTTTCAAGTCCACTACCCATCTTTTCAAAAGTCAGAACGCCAGAGATACACAAAAAACACAGTCAGTAACGTGTGTGTCCGCCATTTGCGTGGATGCACGCGATGCACCTTTGCCTCATGGATTGAGTCAGAGTCCTCAGAGTCATCTGGGGTGGGTATTGCCTGCCACTCCTGCTCAAGGAACTGGAACAGCTGGTTGAGGGGTGCCTGCTTGCCACCATGTGCAGGGGGGGGTTCTGTAGTTCACCCGTGCCATCCCTCCCCACACCATTATGGATCCACCACCATAGCGATCACGCCTCGCTCGCTCACGAGACCATCGTGATAGCGTTCTCCTGGCCGCCGCCAGACACGGTTCCTGCCGTCATGAAATGATAAGGCAAAGCGGGACTCGTCAGTAAACAATACTCTTGCCCACTGATCTCTGGTCCATGCTAAGTGACGCTGGGCCCAAGCCAAACAAGCCAAACGAGCAGCACGGTGAGAGCTGGGTGTCAGGACAGGACACGGACGGCTGGTCGTCGTCTTGAGCGCACACTCTCTGAACCGGTTTCGAATGGTCTCATCAACCTGGGGGCGAACCATGGGTCTGGGTCAGACTTGGACGGATTGGTGACATTGCCGGCTGCTTGGCAGCTGCCCCCTGAGTGTGTCGGACGTGGGCCGCCGTTTCTCTGCCTCAGAGCCGACAGGGACAACAAACCTGTCTGCTGCCTGGAGGTGTGGGCCTTGGGCGTCCTGGACGTCTTCGTCAGCAACACTTCCTGTCTGGGTTGAAGCGGTCTCTCAAAGTCTGAATGACTGAATGACATGGGCGACTGACAGTCGACCGACCAACCTCTCGCACCCCCCACGCCCTCCTGAAGCCACGCAATTGCCCGCCCTTGGTCATCCTGACTCAGTCGTTGTCTCCGAGGCATGGTTGCAAAAGTGCCGTAAACACAGGCATAAATGCCCACCAGTCTCTCAAAACTGGCTGCTGACCTGTGTTCAGATAAGACATGGGTTGCACGTGCATTGCAGTATTCCTGCAGTTCAGATGTGCTCTGTTGCACAGGCCTGTTTGATTTGCACCCTTTTTTTTTCGTGCAGTATGTGCACATTTCAGTTCACCGCTGTGATGTGCATGACACAGACTGAGTTGATTTCTGATCAAATTCAAGTTGACTGATCAGGCCATGCAACCAAATTCAGTAAGTTTGGGTGGGTGCAGTGCCGTGTGTTATTGGAAAAAAAAAAAAAGTCAAACAAGGTACCCTAAAAAGTGGTAGTGGCCTTTCAACCCACCCACCATGGAGGTCCAAGTCGAACGTTTTTCTGTTTGTTGTGTATTTTTTGGTTTATCCACATGTTATCTCGGTCTGGAGGTGCACTGAACATCTGAGTTGTGTATGTGTTTTATCCCCAGGGACTATCGGTAGGTTCTGGGGTTGCTAACATTGCTGTGGTGTATGTGTTGATGCCCCCCTGATAAAGGTGGCCTGGGCCAAAGAATTCAGTTGTTCGTCTTGACCCTTGTCCAGGCTTCAGGAGAGATATACAACAGGGACAGAAACCTATAACCAACCCTATCCCCCCTGATCATGCCCTAACTCCCGGACAGAGAGCCGAAAGCACTGCCGGGGGTTTACCTTGGCCGCCCTGAGAACTGCCTGTCTTGAACCCAGCCCCATGTAGCCGTAGCCAATTGCTACATCCGGGCCTGCAGAGTTGTAACTTCCTTCCTAGGAGATGGTCCCAGCCAAAGATGATAGTGTGAGGGCACTTGCCCTCTGCAATGCTCAGGATCTCATGTCCCCTCACATCACACGGTAGCACCGCACTGCAGATACGCGTGCGGAGTCTTAATGAAGACCACCAGAGAGGATGGAAAAAAAAATGTAGGAAATTAGGGGAAAAGAAGACTTTAACGGTGATGGCTAGAGGGACAAAGATACAAAAAGCGCAAAACGCGACAAGGCCAATCCGCCAGAAAAGAATAGAAGAAAAAATGGAAAATATACGGCGGTAGGTCATTGCTATCAGTCAGGGCCCTGACCTCTTAGCCTATCTGACATGGGAGGCCTACCAGGGCATCCAAAACAGGGGCATCAGCTCCTTACCACGTTGTGCTTAGGCCAGACAGCAACAACTTGACTTTTCAGGCCTAGAAGCAGATTTCAAAAACTAGCCAATCAAGTACTGATTTGCCCCTGCCAGCACTAAAGCCTAAGGGATCACGGGACCCCGCGCAAAGCCCTCCGACAACGGTAAGGTTGCAAGCCCCGTAGCAGGGATCCTCCCGGCCAGACAGGGTGACCAACACCAGATTCGTCTCTCGCGATGGCCTCCCTTCCCATGTACACCTGCCGAGACGCCGGGTTGCGTTAGCTGGGCCATGTAATTATTATTATTTTTTTTTTGTTTGTTCTATTTGTATATATTTTCGGTTTTTTTCCCTATCTCTTTTTGTTAATTTTTATTTTTTTTAAATTTTTTTTTTAGTGTTTTATTTTATTTATTTATTGTTTTCTCTTTTTCAATCAAACTTTTTTTTTTTTTTTTTTTTTTTTTTATTTTTTTTTGTTGTTATTTTTATGTATAATTATCGCATTTATTTTATTGTGTTGTGTTGTTGTGTATATTTTAGTTTTGTTTATTATCATTTCATTTTGTTATGTTTTTCCCATTATTCTTTTTACATTATCATGTTTACTGTTTTATTTGTGTTAAATATTATGTTTTCTTTTATTGGTCATTGTTATCATGTTTTATTATGCTCTTGTTAGGCTCAATTCGTTCCACCTCGGACAGCCTCAGGCGTATATTTGGCATCCCCTGGCGCGACCGGGTGACCTACACAGTAGGTCCTGTCTCGCGCGGCCTCCCTTCAAATGTATCGCCTACTGACACGGCGCGCGATTGCGATGGACTGTGCCATGTCATCATTTTTAAGGATTATTCTTTTCATTGTTTTTCATTATCATTATCATCAGTGTTTGTTTTTGTTTCTTATCATTTGCTATTATTATGATATTATTTTTTCATTTGTTGTTATGGTTGTTTTCACCTATCATTATTATAGGATGATGATGCATGATGCTGATGTGTTACTGTTATGTTTATTCAGTTACTGTTATGTTTTTTATCATATATCATTGTCATTATTATTATTTCATTTTTTGTTATTATCATCATTAGTGTTTGTTTTTGTTTATTATTTTATTGTTATTATTCGTATCATCATCATTATTTTCTTTTTGTTATGGTTGTTTCATTCTTGTTTACTAGTATTATCATGTTTTTACTATTATGATGGTTTATCATTCACTGTCATGTTTATCATAATCCCTCATTTTTATTTTGTTTCTTTCATTTTATTTCATTATTATTATCCTTAGTGTTTGTTTCTTGTTTATTATCATTAATATTGATTGATTATTATATTATTTTTCATTTTTTGTTTATGGTTTCCTTTGTCCTTTATTAGGTTTATATTATTGAATTATAATTAGCAGGTTTACTACTTATGATGTTTTATCATTACTGGTCAGTTTATGCTTCTGACCTCAGTAAGCCGCAGGCCGTAATAACTGGGCCTCTCCGGCCAAGAGTAGGTCATGAGTGTGGGGTAGAGTCTAGCACATGCACCCCAGTCCTGTCTCGTAGCGCTTGTGGACTCCTATTATCCTCGAGGTTCGTATACCCTGCTGAGACAGCGATGGTTGTTGCAGTCGGCTGGGCCATTTTATTGTATTGTTGTGTTCTAATTTATATTTTTTATATGATGATTATGAGGTGTTGATGGTGGGTTACCATTATCATGTTTCTTATTTATTCATTTTACTAACCTACCATGTTATTTCATTACTGCAATGTTTTTCATACCACATCAGTATTATCATGTGCTTGATTATGCTCTAATATTGTATGTGGCTCAATTCCCCCTTTCCACCTCACGAAAGATCATGGGCGGTTTGTTTCTATCTGGACATCTCCCGGATTCAGGGAGCAGGTTTATCTGCTCGTGGTGACCAACAACAAGTCCTGTCTCGCGCTGGCCTCCCCTTTCATGATATACCCTGTGGAGACGGAGTTGCTTGAATTGGTGGTACCATGTATAATTTATTGATCATTATTTTCATCATCATTAGGTATTTAGTATCATTATTGGTGTTGTTGTTGGTGTTTTCTCGGATTAGCATTGTTATGTGTTAGCTGTTTGCAAGAGTGTACCATTATTAGCTTGAATTATCATTATCATGTTATCTTAAAAAATATTTTGTCACGACTCTTAGTTGTTATTTTTGGGGTTGTTCATTATTATTTATGTTAGTGTGAGAAGGCTGTATGTGTTTAGGCCTCGAGTTACGGTTCCAACTCTCCAGACCAGCTCAGGGTATGTATTAACGCGGAGGCTCTCCCTGGGGCATTAGTAGCTACAGGGATGGGACAGGGTGAACCAAACAGAAAGTGAGCTGTCTGCGCGATGGCCGCCTCCGGTGGTATACCCTGCTTGAAAGGTGTGTGTTGTGTGGGCTGGGCCATTAAGGATTTTTTTTTTAAAATTATTATTATCATCATTATTATCATGACGGTGTGTTTTGTTTATTATTATGTAAATTGTTCGTTTTGTTCGATCCATATTGTATTAATATTATGAAATTTTCATTTTTTGTTATGGTTGTTTCCATTATGCTGTGTATTAATATCATAGGTTTTACTATTATTATGTTTATCATTACTGTTCGTGGTTACATTGTTAGGATCATTTATTATGTGGTTTAGTATGTCATTAGGTAGGCTCATTTCCTTCACATCAGAAGCCCCGTGATACTCGGCTTAGCCCCCCGAGACAGGGTGACAACACAGAAAGCCTGGCGCGCGCTGTGGAATCTCCTCTCTTCTATGTAAGCTGCCGAGACAGCTCGCTGCATTGCTGGCATGTAATTATTCTTCATTTATTATTTTCACTATTATCATATCATTAGTATTATTGTTATACTATTACTATATGTATTATTGTTATTGTCATCATATACTTATATTATTGTATATCAGTATTAGTGATATTATATAATTATTATAATTATTATATTGATTATTCTCATCATCATAATCATCCTATCATCATTACCCTCATCAGTATGTTTTGTTATTTTATCTTTATGTATTGTCATGTTTTATTATTCTCATGTTCATTGTTGCTCTTCTTTTATTATTATGTTATTGTAATATAGTTATGATCAGAGTTTAGTATTATCATTTCCGTCCTGTATGTTTGTCTTGTTTATGTTGTATTAATTAGTAAGTGATTATACATGTTGTTATGTGTTATCTTTATTATCTTTCTTCATTTGTTCATTATGTATGATTTGTCATGTGTGTTGGTATCCAGTATGTGGTTTTAATTGTTTTAGTACATAAATCCGTGATTTTCGCAGTCCCCGCACACCACCCAGGCCTTTGCTAATTTTTTTTTAAAAACTTCCTGTTTTTTACTTGCCTTTTTTACACCCTGTACTTTTTTTTGTCTCAATGGGGGGGGTCTTTATGATGATGGCTGATGCTGACGCGCTGATGCTTGATGATGATGATGATTAATTATTGTGTTGTTGGTATCCATATCATTTATATCTATCATAGTAGCAGCAGCGCAGCAGCAGTCGTAGTTAGTATGTAGTTAGTAGTAGTGTAAAGTAGTAGTAATCGTTTTACTATTATCATTATCCCTGTGCTCTTATCAGTGGGTAGTATTGTGGCACTGTTGTTGATTATCAGTAGTAGTAGTAGTTATGTGTTTTGTTTGTATCCTTAATAAGTTTATTATTTTTATTATTATCGATGTTAAGCTAGATTCTTGTTTAATTGTTAAATTATTGCTTATTATTAGTTATAGCTACAGGCTTACTTGATCGTGTTTAGTAGGCTTATTAATTTAGGTTCAATTCCTTCCCAGCCTCAGAAATCTCAGGGCGTTATATACTGGGCATCTACTGGCAAGACAGGGTGACCATCAACACAAGTCCTGTCTCAGCGCTGGCCGCCCTTCATGTATACCCTGCTGAGACAGCGTCGGTGCATTGGCTGGGCCATGTAATCATTACCATCATTTTTTTTTTAATCATATTCATTATTTATTGTTGTGTTGTTGGTGTTTATTCATTTAGTACAGAGTTATGTTTTGGTGTTGGCAATGTTTACCATTAATATCACCATTAGTATCATCAATATCATTTACTGTGATGTTTATGATTACTATTAGTTTATTTTATTGTGATTATTATTATATTATTATTGTATTATGTTAGGCGGTGAAATTCCTTTCCACCTCAGAAGCCTCACAGAATTATAGGTGGCATCTCCCCAGTGAGACAGGGTGACCAGCACGGAAGGAAGTCCTGTCTCGCGCTGGCTGGGGCCCCCTTCCATGTATACCATTATGACTGCTGAAACAGAGTATGTGTGGTCTGCGTGCTGGCTGGGCGACACGATTACCCACCGATTCATTTATTTCATCATTATTATTATGATTGTATGTTATGTTTGTTTTCGCTAAATATTATGTTTGATTATTTATTATTATCAGTTTATATTATGTTGATCATCATGATGTATGTTGATAATTATCATTACCTTTGTATAGGCTCTAGATTATGTAGGCTAATTTCCTTCCCACGCTCAGAAGACTCAGGGCGTACGTTATAGTTGCAGATCTCAGGCGAGACAGGCAGACCAACACAGAGACAGTCCTGTCTCGCGCGCTGGCCTCCCTTCCCATGTATTACCTGCTGAGACAGGGGGTCCGTATGACTTTACTGACTGTTGTTGCCATGGCTAGGTAGAATGGTCCACCCCAAAAGACCGTCCTCTTTAGGGAGCGTGCAGCAGGGTCCAATGAAGCATTGGCCAGGATACAAAGAGTTCTGCAAAAAGGGACATGAAAAGCGCTAGACTAGAGATCAACACCGAGTCCTGAGAGGACCTCAGAGAAGACACGCAAAACAGGGTGGAGAAGCGCTTCAAGCAAACCAGAAACCAGCTGCAGATGTATCGGCGAAGGCGCAAACTAGACATGTGCTCCAGAAAAAACAAACAAAAAAAAAAAAAAAAACCCACACGAAGCCCGTCGAAAGAAAGGAACGGGAAGATGACAGGCCAACAAACCAGTGTAACATAATGACAGATGTGATCATTGTGACAGAGGAGAATGCAGCTATCTCAGTCTTCTTCTTTTTTTTTTTTCTTTTTTTTTTTCTGGGTGCATCAGTTATCGGAGCAATGGAGCACCTAAGGCGGTCTCCTTCATTTTTTCTTTTTTTTTTTTTTTTTTTTTTTTTTTTTTTTTGTTCCTAACGCCCAAAATCCACCTCTTCATTTTTTGTTTGCTTCACACTGTCATCTTCATCTGCACAAAAAAAAAGAAAGCGGAAAAAAAAAAAAAAAAAAAAAAAAAAAAAAAGAATTCCACTACTAGCTTTTTTTTCCCCCAAAACAGTCTCATACATACCATGCATAGTCTGTATGTTCTCTTACAGATGGACATACTTTTTGTGATTTTAGTGTTTTTAGGCTTTTGATACAAAGTGTGTCTGGGTTTGTAATGTTTAATGTTGTAGTTGTGTTCAATGTGCACACTCACGTCTGAGGTGTGGTGCAATACTCAAAGAAAAACAACATAGATGAACCACAACAGAGGTTAATATTATTTCCAGTTTTTTTCATCTTGTGTTACACACATTCACACACACACTCACTCACTCTCTCTCACACCCACCTCTCTCCCCCTCCCCCTCCCCCCTCTCTCAAATATGTTACCAATGGTAGTTACATGTTAAAGACACTGCACCAAAGCAAAAAAATTTATGCGTAGCACACAATTTCCGTATGTACGCACCAGGCGTGCGGATATCGTTGGTTCCCAATTGTCCGTCCTCCCCTCTCCATCCCTCTACCAAAGCGCGTGAGCTCTGCTCACATCACCATCACCACCACCATGATCCACCCACCCAAACATCCCCCCCCCCCCCCCCCCCCCCCCCAAAAAAAAAAAAGAGACAGACAGACAGACATTGATAATTGATATACTAATTTTGTCTTCGAAACAGTGGATTTATTGATGCCAGATAATAGATCTGTGTTTGATCATTTAATTCTGTGCATGTGTTTCTAAGTAAATTTTGGTCTTCAATGAATCTCCAAAAGTTTAAAACGATTGGACACTCGCAGAAAAGTCTTCAATGAAATCAGTTGTGTCAGGACAGTACGAGCATTTGTTTGAGTCTTTAAGTTTCATTTTACTAAGCATATATTAGTATGATTATATTGTGTGGTATTTTTCAGTGGAGAACACCGAGTCTTACCTCTCTTTTGTGACGTCTGTAGCTCGACACATGTAGTTTTTTCCAAGTCTATATCAACTTTTCTGTTCCAGAAGGTACTCACAGTAGGTGTTTGAGTTTCCCTATGTGACATAATTAGTTTCCTTATTTGTTTAGGTTTTGTATTTAACAGACTGGCAAAACAGAGGAGCGTCCCAGATCCTCTTTCTCCTGACTGGATCCACTGGATCCATTGCGCAGGTATGGAGTTAATCAAAGCATTGTACTGGAACAATGCAGGGCTCTATTCTGACCAACCCATTTCCTGCATTTCTTCTAAAGTCAGTAGTCTATTTTCTCTTTCATGAATTATATCCTTAATTTGCTCAATACCGTTATTTTACCCAGTTTTTGAAATATAATACCTAATTTTTATAGCGAATTAGATTATTATGGAAAAGATGTTGACTGTGAAAATTGCTTTTGTCGATATCATCAGGTTTTATCAATATTTTGTGATGTAGATAAACTGCTAACACTTCTTTCCAGAATTCATTCCTGATTAAACTAAAATCTTTCAGATCTTTGGCTCTGCACTTTATACAAAAAGCATCTGTCTTTGCAAGGTATTGTAAATGCCATCTGGGTATTAATGCCCAGTTTTTCCTTGTTCGGTGGCTTTAAAGAGTTTGCCCGCCCATTGCAAGTACAGTTTTGAAAGTTTACTCAGATTAATCATACCAAAGTCCTCCTTTCTCCACACTTGCTTCCATTACTTTTCTTTTGACTTTTCGAAAGCTTTTTTTGTTGTTAAATCTTTTCTTCACACAGAAATTTGTAAAGGGTTGAGTTTGAATTTTTTAGCACATTATCTGGAAGTCCTATAGATTGCATGACGTAAAGAAACTGACTAAGTAAAAATGTTTTTATTACTACAATCTTACCTTGGATACTGATATCCCGCGTACTCCATCTCTAAAATCAATTTATTCATTTGACACACCCTATGACTCCAATTATCTTCAATTTCCCGAGCCATCCTATCACGCTGGAAATAGATGTCTAATATCTTTATTTTATCTACTGTGGTGAAAGGAAGCAAAAGGGGCAGCCTTGTCTAATTCCACAAGAAAGATTAAACGGTTCAGATATCCATCCCCCATGATTTTATGAACTAGCAGGGTTCTTTGTCAGTATGGCAACCCATTTTCGAAATTCAGTTCGGAAGCCAAAAAAACTGAAAGGGCATGCAAAAGAAAATCTCTTGACAATGAATCAAGGCTTTTGAAAAATCAACTGCCAGCAAGTAACCCATTTTATCTGTTTGGTTAAGGTAATTATTGACTGCATCATCTATTGGTCGTATTATTGTTGCAATGTTTCTGCCTTTGATATAGCCTACTTGGTCGTTGTTAACTAATTTGTGGATGACTCTTCCAAGTCTTCTGCCAATACTTTGGCCAGTATCTTGTAGTCAGTGTTTGTTAGAGTTATAGGTCTCCAATTAGTCAGTTTATCTCTATCAAGTTCTTTCCCTTTGTGTAACAATGTTATTATGCCTTGCTTTTGAGTATAAACTAGTTCTCCTTTATCAAAAGATTCCACATACGAGTTTGTTAAGACTACTACTTTTATTTTATTCCAAAAAAATGAAGAACTCAATAGTATTCCGTCGCTCCCTGGCGCTGATCCATTTTTCATTTTACTTAAGGCGTTTGTTGTTTCATCAGTAGTGACCATAACCCTCGCAACTGGAAACGTCATTTTCTTCCAAACAAGGGATGGTTTCATTTTCTAGGAACACATCAACAGATTCACTAACGTTGTTTACTTCTACTGCTGATTATACAAATCTTATAGAATGTTACCTGTTCTTCTAAAAAAATTTGTCACTGATCAGTGATTACTTCTCCTGTATCTTTTACACTACCTTGATGACTTTCTTCTTTCCCTCTTGCTTTTTCTAGATTGCAGAAATATTTAGTATTGCGTTCACCCTCTTCAATCCACTTCATTCGTGTCTCACCTGAGCACCTCTGGCTTTATGTGCTTGTAGTAATTCTAACTTTTGTTTTATATTAGATATTGTTCTTGGTATTCTTTACTCGTGGGATTAAGAATCATTGGTTTTTCAACTTCCAAAATTTCAAACTCTAATTTCTTTTCATCATTTTTTTCTCTTATTGGCTAGTAGTTTACCATACTCACTACAACAATCTCTAATTTTGATTTTACATAATTCCCAAGTATGCATATATGATGAGTTGGAATCTGAAGATATTTCAAGTTCTCTGTATAATAAACCGTTCATTTTCTGAACGAATCTTGGATCCTTTAAGTAACTGTTATTAAATTTCCAATAGCTAGGCCCACGAATAAAGTCACTGCTGTCAAGTTCAAATAGTATTGCTTTGTGGTCCGAGTGAGGAAAGTTGATGTGTTCACACAAAGCACTGAGTTGAAGCATTCCCTCGGATAAAAAGCAATAATCTAAGCGATGGGCGATAAAGGGATTTACTCGAGACCATGTGAAGTCTTTTTCACTTTTATGAAATGCTCTCCACATATCTGTGAGTTGTAGACTAGCAACAGTACGGTTTAAATAATCTGACTTCTGAATCAGAGTGGATATGACCTGATATAATATCCAACTTATTACGAAGAACACAGTTAAAATCACCAACCAGAAGAAGATATTGTTTTCACTGAGTTGTTGGGAGCATAAACATTTCCTAATCTGAAAATTGTATTCATTATGGTTAACTGAACTACTACAAGAATTCTATTGCAGGCAATTTCTGATTTGACTTCTCCTTCAAAATGTTTAGCTATCAAAATTACTTCTCCTTGACTTCTATTTTGTGCCTTCGTTGTAAAAAAAATTCGTCCCCCCCCCCCCCCCCCCCCCCCCCCCCCTTTGTTTTTTCCCATGTCACTAAATCACTAGTTGTTATGTGTGCCTCTTGCAAACATGCTATATCAAATTTCTGACCTTTTAGAGATATGAAATACTGCATTTCTTTTAAATTTATTTTTCAAACCTCTGACATTAATACAGCATATGCGTATTTTATCCATGAATCATAAAGTATTTCTTTTAACTGTAAATATTTTTACAGTACCTGAGTAAACACAAGTATATCTCATTCCAGGCCATAGTCCGTAACACTAGCAAGGTCAAAATCCCGGGTCAGTCCACTGCCTGCAATGTTTCATCCCCCCGTGTTACCTTTCTTGTTAGCGTTTGCGCTTGTAGGGGGTGAGTTACGGAGATCCTGGCCCGTGTTCCTCTTTTTAACTTTGTCCTTCCCCGTCACTTCCCGGGACTGGTGCCTTCCCAGGAGCGGGGCCGCTTCGGTGGTGTCTCGGACCTGTGGCGACGTTTGGACTGAAGGTGGAAGGAAGAGGTGAGCGTCGTCTGGCGTTCCCCTGGTCGACCCCTGGACTGCCCGCTCTCCCTCCTCTCTCGTCGTCGTCTCGCTCTTGTCGGTCCGGGAACTGTCTCCTTCCTGTTCCTCACTTTCACCCTGCACAGCCACACTCTCACTCACACTGGTATTGTTAGGAGTGGATGGTGTTTTTCCAGCCGGCACAATGGATCTCCTTGCTTGTGGCCAGTCTGTCTACAAGCCCTACAGACAATTTCTTTTACACACACTGAAGCATGGTGACCTGTGTCCAGACATTTTGAGCAAATTAGTTGTTTGTTCTCTGCCTTTTTCTGCTCACGGTGATATAGCTTGGCAGTGAACACACTAACCTTGAGCGTTTTTTTTCACGGGTACGGGTGGAAGCGTTAGAATAAGAAACGTCTTCCTGTAAGGAAACGGGTTAATTTCCCGTCCGCGTCTCTGGCTCTTTCCGCCTTTATCGCCGATCGTAGGTCACATCCGATTTTTATGAGAGAATGTTCAATCTCTGAATCGGCAACTGAAATTGGCAAATTGTCTATCCAGACTTTCGTAAGGGCTTTTCTTCGCCAGTATCATCTCTCAAAGTAAAGGGATTGGTACTTGACAATTGCACAACAGAACCTCTCACAACAATACCTTGCACAAGGAGTTTTGTCCTGGCGTCCTGCGTTGCGGGATAGATCCTCCACAAGCTTCCGATCTGTTGCGCTCCCACCACAGACCCTTGGCCAGCAACCCGCTCACCTGC
>JADBJO010010428.1:35000-47027 GCA_016801955.1 Conus betulinus | reverse complement strand
CTTCTCTGAAAAGTGGGAGTTTTAGGTCTAGGCCCGGAATTTAGTCTGGTGGCCTACTGACTCAGAACTGGTGTCTATTTCACTACGATTTTCAGATTGTATTCTTTCCAACTCAATTTGTTTGGCTAAAATCTCTGATTCCACTTCTGCTCTTGCCCTCTCTGCATCTGCTTTAGCCTTCGACGCAGCAGTTTCTGCCTCTAGGCGTTCCTTTTCAAACTTCCTTCTTTCAGCCCTTTCATCTCTCTCAGTCTTCTGCTGAGTTTCTATGAATTTTACGCAATTCATCTCCTGTATATCCCATTTCTTTCCCCAAACTTACAAGTTTCTCTATGGGGGTAAAGCTTTCTTCAGCCATTTTGTCGTTTTAGTACCACTAAAACAGTTACTCTTATAGACCCGAGAAAAAGTCAGTAAACAGTTTATCTACTAAACGTTATATGTACACCAACCAGTGGTAGTGTTCCTAACACAAAGGAGCCTTAATCTTAAAACCACAGCTTCTGTGAGAGTTAAGACTAGAACCTTGTTCTTCGTTTCTCTGAACGACCTTTGATTAATACAACCACCCCTACACACAAGTCAATACTCAACACTCAAAGAACTAAAGGAATTAATTAGAAGAGCTAATTAAAATTGCCTTTAGTGGACGCTTCGCCCCAGTACTACTCTAGCACTCAGTTTGTTTCCCTCCTGAGACTTATTTGGGCCATGCAATCCTGGCAGGCTCCTCTCTCTGGGAATGGGATGTCACGCATTCGTTTCTCTCCTAAACACGACTGAGAACAAGAAATACAATTTCTATGCTACTTATAATCAAACATGAAAATCCAATTACACAAAATGAACAAATCAACACATAAAAGATCAATACTTCCTAATCCCGGTTTATAATAAAATGACTTCTTACCTGGCCAGGTTTTCACACACACAACCACGCTTTCACACCACACACAGTTCTTGAAAAAGTCTCTTCACGTCTTCTTCTTCAGCACTGCTTGATGGTGAAGCCCTTGGTTGACTGGCTCCAGGTATCAGGACTGGGTCCTCGTGGCCGTCTCTGGGATCTCGACGTAGAAATCTCTTCTTCTTCGTCTCTTTCACCCACCTCTGGGTTCAAATTCAGTTTGTCTGTCTTCACCCACCTCTGGGGTTTCAAACTTAGGTTTCTTCTCTTCCAGCTTGTCTTTAACCCTAAGACTTTGCTGTCTCTTCTATCTATCCCAGACCACGTTTCTCTTGACCCTAGTCCATCCTGCTCACTCTCCTCCTTCTCTCTCTCCCTCCTGCTTCCTCTCTCTCTCTCTCTCCTGGTGTTGTTCTTCCCTGACGTTGTCTTCACCAGCCTGACAATAGAACCAACAGCTCAGTGCCCCATGGCAATACCATCTGAACGAGCCCAAGACTCTTGCTCTTCAATTACTGTTTACAAAGCGACCTCAGCTAACTGAGTATGTAGCGCCCACTCGATGCACCGAGGTCCTAGTGGTTATGTCCCTCCCCCCCTCTCCATATCGGGAAGGTCCGGACCCCTACTGCCTTAGGTGTCTACTGTCACCTGACCACTTCGTCCTTCTTGACACAGTTCGACCATGTGCGGTGGGTAAGGCACACTGGTTAATGGGTCTATTACCTATTTGTATACTACGAACAACGTCCCTTTGCCTCTAAGCGTTTAATGCTTTTTGTGAGAAGTTTCATGCCCTTGACAGAGAGTTCCAGAAGTATGTATCTAAAGAGCTTTTTATAATGTATGGCATCTCTACTTCAGTGAAATGATATCAACTGTTCTCCAGGGAAACAAGACAAAGGTCTTGATTTAACCTAAGCTTCTAGATAGCCCTATAACCTTCTGCCTGCCCAGTGACACAGGCACATGCAGTTAAAAGATTCATCAAAATCCACTTCTAGATAGCCCTAGAACCTTCTGCCAGCCCAGTGACACAGACACATGGAGTTAAAAGATTCATCAAAATCCACTTCTAGATAGCCGTATACCTTCTGCTGCCTGCCCAGTGACCACAGGCACATGGAGTTAAAAGATTCATCAAAATCCACTTCTAGACTTCTAGATAGCCGTATAACCTTCTGCCTGCCCAGAGACACAGGCACATGGAGTTAAACGAAACATCTAAATCCACTTCTAGATAGCCCTATAGCCTTCTGCCCGTGTGCGGACGTTCCGCCGATGGACGTTTCGCCGTCGGATGTTTTCGGAGTCGGACGTTTTGCCGACCGGACGTTTAGCCAACGGATGTTTCGCCGACGGATGTTTCGTCGACCGGACGTTTCGCAGACAGACTTTTCGACGCATTATGCATGGGCAACATATAAAAGTATATAACATATAACAATATAAAACATTCTCATCATCTTGTGACATGACATACTCCAAG
The DNA here is from genome assembly GCA_016801955.1 of Conus betulinus. Taxonomy (NCBI): domain Eukaryota; kingdom Metazoa; phylum Mollusca; class Gastropoda; order Neogastropoda; family Conidae; genus Conus; species Conus betulinus. The sequence continues at coordinate 44,631 of JADBJO010010428.1, read as the reverse complement.
TTTAATATAAACACGAGTAATTAAAATCCACACAGAGAACATGCTGTCTTCCCCCCCCCCCCCCCCCCCACCCCCCCCAACCCTACAACACTTCTGTTCACTTTGATTGTGTCACAGATTATGCGCAACAGCTTTGAGAAATACTAAAACATCATCCTGTGCGTACCTTGCAACAAGCGCTTGCAGTCGTGTGTTGACTACTTCGTACTGCTTGTTTTTTTTTCGCATCCTGACGCCCATGGCATGCTGTTCTATCATAAGCTCGGTGCTTGCCTGCTCCTTGCGTAACTTGCTGACAAGCCTGCCAAGTGTTGGGTGCGTGACAGACATTCGCTGATCAAAGGCACCGTGCCAGCCTTCGACCGAGTTATTAGTCCTGGGCAGGTTGTCTTCCACACGATTGTAGACGTTCCACATGGCGACGTCGAATTTCGGGCGTCGACGGCGTCCTCGCTGCACAATGCCCAGCCATGTACTTTCAAAGTAGGCGAGGAAGTCTGAAAGCGTCTCGTCAGTGTCGGCATCCAGCGAATCCATGAGCTGTTGAAACGCCTCGATGACGTCGTCAGAGGCACGAAAGCCAAGGCCTGAATGGTCTTGATGAGAAGAGAGTTCTCTGGCTCCAAGTACCAATCTTGTAGTCCAAGCGACTGGAGGTTTCTCCAAAGACATTGGCCAAAGTGAAAAAAGCAAAAAAAGCACCCCGTGCACGGCTGTGGTTGGGAAGTGTTCACTGATGCTGTTTAATGCGGCTCGTTCAAAATCTATTGTGATGGTCTCTGGGTTGAGATCTCTCTGGCCCTTCAGTAAGTAAAGATCGGGAGTACGTCACGTCATACGTGGGGCCCTGTTTTGTTGTTTGTGTCACACAGTAAACAAGAGGCAGAGTGTGAGTATCCTCAACAAGAACATGGATGGTGTAAAGTTGTGTTGCTAACGGAGCGCTGTCAAATGTTCCATCACAAAACCAGTGGGCGTTACGTGCTAAAACGTCAAGATTGGATGGAGTGGTTAGAAATAACGATATCGTCCGTCTGAAACGCTAAAAATTGTTCTCCTCTCGTTGTAAGCTTCAGCTCCTCGCTGATGATGTCGCTATCTGGAGCTTTCCGTTTTCTTCGGATCATCCTTGCCAAAGTCTCCTTTTTTGGAAGAGAACCTGCGGCGGCGAGCGGAAATTCTGCTGTGCAGTTGTTGATTATCGAACTTGTGGCTTCTTCAGACTGCTCTGCGCGCTGTTTTATATCACCAACCCGCTTTTCAAAGCCAGGCAACGGGGCTGCACTTGGCGGATGGGAATGGGTGGATGGACGGCCTTCCAGAACGTCGTTTACTGTCTTTAACCTTCCTTTGCAAACTCTCTCGTCGTTTCTCGCATCGCCAGAAATCGAAAATTGTGACGTTGTCGCTTTTTGGTGCGGTCCATGACATAGGCGTAGCCTTCGTAGCAACAGCTTTCGCTTATTCCCTCTTTGTGAAAGTGAATTCCATCTTAAATGCCCAGATGCACTAGATAAGTTCCAAAGTTTAACGTGATGTTACTAATATGCTCCAGTCAAAACTGCCTTTTTAATTACAGATCCAATCTGGTCCACAAAAGTGTACCAAATAAATAAGTTATTTTTTTAATTTTTTTTCTAATAATAGGCCTAAATCAGAAACTTTGTGTTCATCTATAATAGCTTTCCTTGGTTTGCATGGTACAACTGTACAACGAGCTGAAAGTTATAAACGTTTACCTTACTTCTCAGAGAGAGAGAGGAGGAGGAGGAGGGTGGGAGAGGAACGAGAGAGAGAGAGGAGAGAGGTGTGCCCGGTGGGAGGGGGAGAGATGAAGAGAATTGACATCTAGCAGATTAAACTGCACCAGATAAGCACGTTTTGCTCCCACCCTCTCGCCGCTCTGATGGTACCTCTGCTCCCTTTCTTCTCTCTCTCCCAGAAACAGCCTCTGCTAAGTTTCTTTTCCAGATCTCCCTCTCCCTTGCCAATCCTCTCCTCCTCTCTCCCCTCTCTCTCCGATCTCTCTGTCTTCTCTTCTAAAATAGGCCTCTCCTATCTCTCTTCAACTCTCATCTACTTATTTGGTCTTGTGGTACATCTGTGCAACGACTGAAATCATGCTATTGACTCTTATCTGCACAAAAAAAGAGAAAGAGAGCACCAGAGAGCGAGCCATAGAGAGAGAGAGAGAGGGACAACTAAGCACTAGAGAGCAGAGAGCTCGCCGAGTGACACTTAACGTTTACTTCCGTCTCCCGCTGCTTCCCTCTCTCTCTCTCTCATCTCCCCCTCCCGTTGCTCTTCCGAACTCTCTCTCTCTTTCTGCAGGTCTGAGGGTACCTCTCTCCCCTCTCTCATCCCCCCTCCTCTCAGCCATCTCCCTCTCCTCCGCTCATTCCAGTCTCCCATCGCCGTCCCATCCCACCTGGAATCTTCTCCTCGTCCCCTCTCTCCCTCCTCTCCCTCAGGAGAACAATAATCCATCTCTCTCTCAAGCTCTCCTCTCTCTCTCTGGACTCCCCTAATAGATATCTCAACAGAGATCATCTTAGAGGAAACCTCTCCTCAAAAGAAAGCCCCTCTCCTTCTCCTCTCTCTCAACGTTTTACCTTACTTCTCAACGAATCTTGCACATGAATTATGAAAGCACTACTCGAGGGAACGTGAGACAGGGGGGGCATGACAAACAGAAATACTGTCCAGGTGGAAGGTGAAAACGTGAGAGACTGGCAGAGAAAAAATTGTGAGAATGTACACACGTTTGAACGGTTCACATGAGGAGGGAAAGTGACAGAGAGAGTTCACTGATACATTGATACAATGGCGAGAGAAAGAATTTTGTAAAGGGGCGTCGAAACTTGACGTCGGCTAAAGGTCCCGCGCCGAAATGTTCGTCGACGAAACGTCCGTCGGCTAAAGGTCCCGCGCCGAAATGTTCGTCGACGAAACGTCCGTCTAAAGGTCCCGCGCCGAAATGTTCGTCGACGTCGTCCGTCTAAAGGTCCGTCGGCTAAAGTCCCGGTTCGGCAAAACGTCCGGCTCCGAAATAACTTTGAGATCGCAAGCTACTTTGTCTAGTTTGCGTTTTTCCGTGATGTAATGGTGTGTGGTCTCTGTTTTTGATTGTCTGATCTTTCGCATTGCAAAACCCAAGGCCTGTTAGTACACATCTCGCCCATCCTGACTTTGCAGAAGAAAAAGATCGCTCGTGTATGTTCAGGCACTGTTTTGGGTTTCTGCATAGGGAAGTAACCTACATTGAAATCTCTCCCTGTAATAGAAACCATTTTTTTTACCCGTTTACAACGTCTTCAGCAATGAAATCTGTTTGTGGCTGGCTGGAAATGTAAATTTGCATTCTCGTTATGTATGAAAACATTCACATTTGGTGAGGCTATACTCCAAGTCCATTGCTTTGGGGAAAAATTCGTACATTTACGACAAAAAATCTCTAATATCGATTTTCAAGGCCTATTCAAACAGTTACAAGCTCAGCAGCTTAACAGTATATCTCAAGTCGAGCACCTTCAGTACGTACAGTATTTAAAAGGTTGGCTTTCCCTTTCCTTAAAACCCCTTGACTGCCACTATTTTGTATTCAGTTTTTGTACTTCTGTGTGCCAGAGCAAAATTTGACTTTTTGCGGTAGGTTCAACTAATTTGATCAGTGCTCATTTATTTGTACAGATATCTCTTAGATTTTTGGCATGTTTTTTCTTATACCCCAGGGCTATAATATCTGCATATAATATTTGATTTTGTTCAATTATGAGCATAATAATAATCTTATAATTCAACTTTTTTTAAAAAACTCATATTTTGCAAGCATACAAACCCCCACAGTCAGCAAACAAAAAACATACAACCCAGTAAAAAGTGGTTTTAGTGTTTACTGAACACCTGTGTAAATATTTGGTAGTGAATTTTACAACCCACAATTGTTGATTTATATATGATAATTAGGCATTTATGCATTTTTCTGGTGGTACTCAGTACAGTAATCCAGGTATCAACAAGGACACCAATTTTTTGTTTCCTTAGGTAGGCTCACTGATATGCCCACGGCTGCTCTTTCAATTCTTGACATGTATCTTAGATACTTGGGAAATTTTCTTGTTATATCCTTGGCTACAGCCAGACATCACAATAGTTTGATTTTGTTTGTAAATGAGTAGACAAAAATATACATAATGATGAATGTTTTTGTTTGAAAAAGCAGACACTTTCAGAACATGATAAACAAAACTATAGCACTAAAATCACAATGAAATACCACAAAAACTGGTGTTAGTATCCTTTGAACTTCAGGACCAACATCTATATTCACAATAAAGCTTGACAATGCATAAAATGTTTAGCAACCCATATCATAGGGGCACTCCAGCCCAGGTAACGTGCGGAAAGAAGATGGGGGACTACACATTATCCACAGCATCAGTCTGCACATCTTGCAAGCCTCTTGGGAATTTGTCTTGTTTAGCAGAGATGAACTAACAATAACAACACTAAGTGTAACTTCCAATTATTGTCAGTTTTCTTTCACACATGTGGTTTGGTTGGTTCACTCATGAACTAAGTGCGATTGATAAAAAAGTCATCACCACAGAAGGTATAAGTAAAACATTGCAAAACCAACCACACCAAAAAAAAAAAAAGAAAAAAAAAAAAGAAAAAAAAAAAAAGAAAGAGACTGCCAAAGATAGGACTGAGCTACCAAAAGGCCACACACACAGATGATGAAAGCACAACTAACAACTGAAAAATAAACTGTTGTCGCAGAGAATACACCACACCACAGAACCTATGGACAGAAGGATCAGGATCCCACACTACTGCCAATAAATGCCAGTTGTTATAGTTGACTGACATACATTTGGGTACACACACACACACACACACACACACACACACACACACACACACACACACACACACTGTGCACACAAGCACCATATTCAAAAGCAACACACACACACACACACCACACACACACACACACACACACACACACACACACACACAGAGCACCCACATGCAAAAGCACCACACACACACATCCACACACATGCACAAACACTACACAAACACCCACACACACACACACACACACACACACACTATACACCCACACCATGCACAAGCACACACACTCCTCTCTCTCTCTTCAATCATCTCTCTCTCTGCTCTCTCTCTCAACTCTCCTCTCTCTCTCCTCTCTCTCTCTCACATCTCTCTCACTATCACACTGCACTCTCGTCTCACAACACACACACACACACACACACACATACTGTGGCACAACGTAGACGGAATCGGCTCGTTTCTCTCCGATTCGGGCCCACTTGCGCCGGTATCGCTCGGTTTGAAGTCGAGGATCAGCTTCGTCATCAATACCAATCTCCGATAGCAAAGGGACTTCTCTGAAGTCTTCGTCATCGTTTTCACGGTCTCGGATAACTTCTTGAAGCACTTCAAGAGCCATTAGATCGTTTGAAAACGGCACGCGCCTGATCGAACTGCCTGCTCGACTCGCCATCTTGAACCGAAAATGACTCAGCCGAACTTTGCCGAAGTTATCGTCCGAGCGGACGCGAGCCGGTCAGTAGAAATCTTGTTAATGCTGAGCTGTTTAGCGCAGAGGTGCCGTCTGCTCTCTCTCCACCGTCCGTTGTTTGATTTGTTGTGTTCCATATTCCCAAAACACAACGGCGCCGCTGCATGTTGCTGCAGCGATAACGTCACTCCTTTGTACTGACCACATTCTCTGTGGGTTGTCAACACACTTCTGCATCATGGCCTGCTCTCTCTCTCTCTCTCTCTCTCTCCTCTCTCTCTCTCTCTCTCTCGTTGATTGGCAGCAGAGATGTACTCGGAACTGTAATGTATACAAATCTGAGGCCAGTTTCAAACTGTGTTAGCAGTCCACCAGGGATTCGTGCTAGTTCGTTACACACAGGTAGAGTGTAACTCCACGCCAATCTTTTTAAGAACTCTTCTACATGCCTAATTTGGATGTTAAGTGGAATATCATCTACCCACGGTTTTGTGGAGGATTTCTTATCCCTCTCTGTCCTAAAACACTAAAAGGAGTTTTTCCCAACAGCAGCAGCTCGTGCCGCGACCCCCCCCCCCCCCCCCCCCCCCCCCCCCCCCCTCCACTCCGCCTCTCCTCTCGTAAAAGAAATCCCTCTAGGAGCAGTGTGGCACTGTGCTGTTTCTGCTTTGGGCATATTCGCCACAGTCCTTTAATTCACTGTGCTCTCTGAATCGTTTCCCCACCCAACACCACTCCTGCTGCTATACACACGTACGTTGTTGGAAAGGATTCGTATTGCGGCAAAACACGCGCGGTCATGAACACAAGGCCCTCTGATGGGGTCTCGCTGGCCTCCGCCATGTTGTCCCTCACCCTGAACTGCTTCACTGGGCTCGTTTTCCTTCTATGCTAAGATCACGATTCGTGTTCATACGAGAAAAGATCACTAAATACCAACCACTGGAGCAAATGGCGAAACTCTATATTATATCTGAAGCATCCACACCCTCCTCGGCACACTTATCTCACAAATCACACTGAACGTTGAAAAACATACGGCGTATTGACATCAGAGGCCAACCGGAAATCCATAGCTGTGTGTTGGTGTATGTGTTCACAAGCATATTTTCGTACCAGCAAATATGTGGTTAGATCTGTCATACTGGTATTATCTTCAAACACGAGAAGAAGAAGAACGATGACGACAATGGCGACAGACATTATGATGATGATGATGATAATGATGATAATGATGATGATGACGACGACGACGACAACGATTACGACGACGACAACAACAACACTAATAATATATAACAACAAACAGCAATAATAATAATAATAATAATAATAATAATAATAATGATAAATGAATGTGTTTGTAAAGTTAAACAAAATGATCAAAACTAAGAATTTAAAGTGATATCCAAAACTCACTGATTTTAACAATCTGGCATCCGGGTAAAAACTACATACACACAGACACACACGCCCTACATCTACTTAGTAACCAAAACAACTATTGTAACACTATCATACCCTACATCTACTTAGTACCCATAACAACTGTTAGTACACTATCATACCCTACATCTACTTAGTACCCATAACAACTGTTCATATACTATCATACCCTACATCTACTTAGTACCCGGAAACAGTGTTCGTACACTATCATACCCTACATCAACTTAGTAATAAAAACAAGATGCAAAGCATATAAAGTACTCCCAGTTTATCTTGTATATGCAGGAGATATTCCATAAAGAGGAAAAAACCGTTTGGGGCCGTTATAGCCGTTAGTAACAGCTATTCTGGTAAACATTGGCCATCATCTGTGACCCATAATGAACATACCTACACATATTTTCAGAAAGATCGGCCTAGTACTTTCTGAAAACATCGAGCATGATCCGTGACCCATAATGAACATACCTTCACATTTTCAGAAAGATCAGCAAGAAATTTCTAAGATATTCCATAAAGTAGAAACACCGTTGTGGGCCATTATAGCCATTAGTAACGGCTATAATGAACATATCTGCTAATTTTCAGAGAAGATCAGCCAAGTACTTTCTAAGATATTCCATAAAGAGAAGAAAAACTGTCACGGGCCGTTATAGCCGTTAGTAACAAACTATCATACCCTACATCTACTTAGTAACCAAAACAGCTGTTGTACACTATCATACTCTACATCTACTTTGTAACCAGTAACACTCTTGTACACTACCATACCCTACATCTACTTAATAACCAAAACAACCAATGTACACTATCATACCCTACATCTACTTAGTAACCAAACAACTGTTGTACACTATCATACCCTACATCTACTTAGTAACCACAACAACTGTTGTACACTATCATACCCCTACATCTACTTAGTAACCAAAACAACTGCTGTACACTATCATACCCTACATCTACTAAGTAACCAAAACAACTGATGTACACTGTCATACCCTACATCTATTTAGTATCCAAAAGAACTGTTCGTACACTATCGTACCCTACATCTCTTCGGTAACAGTACAACTGTTTTACACTATCATACCCTACATCAGCTTAGTAACCAATGCCACTGTTGTACATTATCATACCCTACATCTACATAGTAACGGTACAACTGTTTTACACTATCATACAGCTTTTCAGCTATACATCAACTTAGTAACCAGTACAACTGTTGTACACTATGATATCCTAGATCTGCTTAGTAACCAAAACAACTGTTGTACACTATCGTATCCTACATCTACTTGGTATCCAAAAGAACTGTTCGTACACTATAATGCCCTACCTCTTTTCAGCAACAGTACAACTGTTTTACACTGTCATACCCTTCATCAGTTTAGGAACCAGTACCACTGTTGTACACTATCATACCCTACATCTACTTAGTAACCAAAACAACTGTTGTACACTACCATACCCTATATCAGCTTAGTAACCAGTACAACTGCTGTACACTATCATACCCTACATCTACATAGTAACCGAAAACAACTGATTTACACTATCACACCTTACATCTACTTAGTAACCAAACCAACTGTTGTACTCTATCATACCCTACATCTCACTTTGTAACCAAAACAACTGTTGTACATTATCACCAGCCACCGTGGCGAAGTGGTTACCAGAGTTGAGTTTGCTGCGGACTCAGTTGGGAAGACTGGGACCACACAGTCGAGTTTCATCCACTTAATGGGATGCGTTTCTGAGAGTGTTGCTCAAATTTCCTGACCAACACTGCAGGTGTCTGTATCTCTCGGGCCTGGTTGACGCCGGGATATATTATGAAAGGAAGCGTAGAGTACAGCCCTGTCATGTAGTCTCAGACCGAAATGGAAATCCGTAGCATCATCTTAATCATCCTCATTCTCATCGATCAGCATTAAAAAAAGTCTCAAATTCTGTGGCCCTTCATGCCCTGCTCTCATGGTGACCTCAATTTCGATGTCCTCTCCACGTCTGTGGCCTTGGTTTGGTTCCGTCGGGGTCACCGGTATCGGCGAGTCCATGGGGGCTGTCGTTGGAGGACGTGGTGGCGCCCTCCGGAGGGAGAGCTCACTCACGCCGCTCCGCGACTAAGCAATTATTGTCGTCAGTAGGGGCTTAGTAGGTGGTGTCCTGCGTATGTTAGATCAGAACAGGCGCCACTGAACACCACCGAAGTGACTCGGCAGCAGTGCAGTGTCTCCTCGGTGGGTTGCCATACCCTATATCAGCTTTACAACTGTTGTACACTATCGTGCCCTACATCTACTAAATAACCAAAACAATTGCTGTGCAGTATCGTACCCTACATCTACATTTTAACCAAAACAACTCTTGTACACTGCCATGCCTGATATCTACTTAGTAATCGAAACAGCTGCTGCACACGACCATGCCTTGCATCTGCTTAGGAATTAGCGCAACTATTCTACATATCATGCCTTATATCCACTCACAAACAGATATGATGGTTGTACAATCTCATTTCCTACACCCATTCAGAAACAACTATATATATATATATATATATATATATATATATATATATATATATATATATATATTATATATATATATATATAAACA